>PVJS01033401.1:0-22199 GCA_004027185.1 Glis glis | reverse complement strand
CACACACACACACACACACACACACACCCGAGTTGAGATTTAGAGCCTGGTGTGGTATCACATACCTTAAATTCCAGTAATTGGGAGGCTGACACAGGAGTATCCTCGGTTCAAGGCCAGCATGGTCACTTAGAGAGATCCTGTTTCAAAGTAAAAAATAAAAACGGATAGGAGTGTAGCTCAGTGGTAGAACCCCCCTGGGTTCAATACCCAGTACCACACATACACGTACACACAAAAGTTGAACTGGTGGTTTTGTTCAATGGTAGAGTACTTGTCCCGCATGCACTGAGACACCCTGGGTTTTATCCCCCACACTGGGCAAAAAAGAGTTTTGATTTCATAAAACTAGTCTTGTTTTGTCAATTATATGTGGCAGTGAATTCAGCGACTACTAGTATAGTTTTGTGTGCCTGCCTTGATTTGTGTTAATGGGCAGCAGTTTTTCCTATTAGTGCAAATGTTAATACAGTAGACAAATAATGTTAGGATTATGAAAATGGTTTGGAATGCATGAACTCAAACTGAAATAGTCGTGAGGACTTCCAGAGACTCCTTGAACAATGCTGGGCTAAAATGCTCTGAAATCTATTATAGAAGTAGTATAACTCATATGGAAATTCAGCTTTATTATTATTATTATTATTATTATTTATTTTGAAACAGGGTCTCACTAAGTTGCGAAGGGCCTCACTAAGTAGCTGAGGGTGGCCGCGAACCTGTGATCCTCCTGTCTCAGCCTCCCAAGTACTGGGATTACAAGTGTGGTGGCTCAGGTCTATAATCCCAGTACTTGGGAGGCTGAGACAGGAGGATCGCAAGTTCAAAGCCAGAATCAGCAACTTAGCAAGACCTGTTTCCAAATAAAAAATAAAATAGGATTGGGGGTGTAGCTTGAAGGTAGAATTCCCCTGGTTTCAATCCCTAACTCCACAATCAATGAGTTGATTATAATATATAGATAAATTTACTAATTTAAGCTTTTAATACATTAACATTTCTGGAAATATACTTTGTGATTGGTTTTAAAATAATCGTATGCAATAGTATCTCAGGCAATTTGCCATTGCTCTAACAATACCCAAGACTGGGTATAAAGAAAACAGTTCCCAGTTTTGTAGTCTGAAAGTCCAAGACAAGGTGGTCCCATTTGTTTGGTCTTTGGTGAGGGCCATTTGGCTGAAAGTATCACAGTGATGGGAGTACATGCATGTGGGGGGGGCCACATGGTGAGGCAGGAAGCCATAGAGGGGGTAGGGCCAGTTTGCTTTTTATAAGTCACTCTCTTGGAAAACGACTGACTCATCCTCAAAACCACAGCCTCTATCCCTTTCAAGGGCATGGCCCCCAATGACCTACTGTGTTCTACCTCTTACGGTTCCACCACCTCTCACATCAGCCCACTAAGGGCCAAATTCCCAACACATGAACTTTTGGGGGAACTCAGATCATATCAAAACCATAGCAAATAATAAATGCCTGTTAGAAGATTTTGTGTATGTGTACCACTAGTTATCGGGGCTCACTGTAAACATCTAACTTAACTGGTTAAAAATGGCTATATTAGCTTGTTTTTGTCATAGTGATGATAGCTACTAATTTTTTTGAAAGAATAAAATAAAAAAAGCTGGGTGCAGTGGCATATGCCTATCCCTGTACTTGGGAGGCTGAGAAAGGAAGGTTGTAGATACAAGACCAGCCTCAGCAATTTAGAGAGACTCTGTTTCAAAATAAAAACATAAAAAGGTCTGTGGGTATATCTCGGAGGTAGAATACTCTTGGGTTCAATCCTCAGTACCCCCCAAAATGAATACATAAAAATAAAAATGATGCCTGTTAACAATTAGTAAATATTTATTAAATATTAATTGTGAATATTATTAATTTATACTTAAAATACTTATATTTAAATATAAATTTTATATTTGTATGAAATATATTTAAAATATTGATATTTAAAAATGTAACACCGAAGTTTACTAAAGCATAAGATCAAAAGTGTTACAGGGTAACTTAATTTCTGTTGTGAATGTGGTAGAGGTTGTATTTTCTAATTTTTTTAAAAAGGGTTTTGGGTAGTGTGCATCTTACCTTTTCATATGGTTAGTAGTAGATCCTATTAAAATCTTTTAAAATACATTTTCACTTCATATTTTTATCATTGCCAGTTTTTACTTTTAATGGTTTGCTAAATTTTTGAAAGCGGGTCTCTAACTTCTAACAAATAGCAGGTTATATAATTTCTGCTATTCTAGGTATGTAGAAACATTGGGTGTAAACTTAAAGGAACAATTGTTAGTCATTTCACTGTATTGATGATTTGAAATAAAATTGGAATAAACATTTTCTTTGTAATTAATTGTATTAATCGTTTTCATTATTAGAGAAAATTGAGTCATTCCAACCAAGTTTGTTAAACGAAGCTTCTTTCCAGGAGCAGCAGCAGAGCGTGCTCAGCGTGTTCCTTTGGCCTCCTTTCTTTTGCAGTGATCTTAACCATAGCACGCAGTTTGTACAGGGGCTCGCACTTTGTACCCTTGGCTGCATGGGCTCCTCAGAGATGTGCAGAGATCTTGCTGGAGAGGTAGAGAAGCTCCTGAAAACGTCCAACTCTTACTTAAGAAAAAAGGTAACTTTTAATGAAACCAAATGTCTGTGTTTGGATTAGGGAGTATTATGGAGATGGGAAGGCAGATTAGTTGTTTGTGAAAGTTCAGATGATAATATATCTTTCTCTGCAGTAAATATATTTTAAATGGTTATATATGAATCTTAATTCCTCCTTTTTCCAAGGAAATGACTTATAAATAAACAAATGTACTGGATATCCTAGGTGGAACATACAATTGTCACTTTCTTTTTTCTGTGGCACTGGGGATTGAAACCAGAGGCATTCTACTTTTGATCTACACCCTATTTTATTTTTATTTTGAAACAGGGTTTTGTTAGGTTGATGAGAGTCTCTCTACTTGCTGAGGCTGTCCTCAAACCTGTGATCCTCCTATCTCAGCCTCCCAAGTACTGGGATTACAGGAGTGCGCCACCACACCCAGCTACAATCACTTTCTAAATAATCTAATTCTAAAAAGTATGTGTGTGTGTGTGTGTGTGTGTGTGTTAGTTAGTTACTGGGGATTGAACCCAGGAGAGTTCTACCTCTGAGCTATACCCCCAGCCCAATTTTTTATCTTTTATTTTGAAACAGGGTCTCACCAAGTTGCGGAGGATCTCACTTAAGTTACTGAGGCTGGCCGGCCAGCGAGCCTGCAATCCTCCTGTCTCAGCCTTCCAAGTACTGGGATTACAAGTGTGAGCTAAAAAGTTTTAAAATAGCTGGGCATGGTGGTGCATGCCTGTAATCCCCAGTACTTGGGAGGCTGAGACAGGAGGATCGCAGGTTCGCAGCCAGCCTCGGCTACTTAGTGAGGTCCTCCACAACTTAGTGAGACCCTGTTTCAAAATAAGGAATAAAAAAAAAATAGGGCTGAGGGTGTAGCTCAGAGGTAGAATGCCCCTGGGTTCAATATCTGGTACCGCAAAAAAAAAAGTTTTAAAATGATAATGAACAGATCTTTATGAATTAACTTTTATACTAATAATTAGTGCTCTTGTCTTTGTATTAGTGCCTTTAGGCACTAGTTTACTAGTTCCATTGGGACCTAGAAAATTATGAGAGAAGCCAGATACTGTGGAGCACACCTGTTATCCCAGTACTTGGGATGCTGAGACAGGAGGATCACAGGTTCGAGGCCAGCATGTGCTAACTTAGCTAGACCTTATTTCATAATAAAATAGTACTGGGGGTGTAGTTCAGAGTTAGAATACCCTGGGTTCAATCCCCAGTACCACAGGAAAAAAAAAAGAAATGATGTAGAGCCTGCTTTCTAATGTTGGTATGTCTGGAATAGTAATGAAAGAGAATTATCTTATTCTCCTAATTTTATCTGCTTTTATTTGTTGATATAAATATTTTATTGCATTTTAAAATTGTACCTGAACCCTAAAATCTTTGTAAACAAAGTATATAAAAATTCGAAGTCCAAGAAATGAACACATACCACCATCTGGTTCATATTTACTGTCCTCTTTATTAATGGTGTGAGAAAGAGGCATTGAAAGGGCTAGGGCATTTCCCAGGATGATATACTTTTAATGATGGCTGCAAAAAGTTTAATTCTTACCTTAATTTGTAAGCCAGTATTTTTCTTAAAGAATGTGTGAGCTACTCTTTTTTAGAAGGCACGTTATTGCATTAAATAAAACATTCCTTCAGATTAGAAGCCTCCCCCCCATACATCATGGAAGGATTTAGCAGAAATCTTAATCTGTCTTAAACTTTTAGAGTATTTAACTCAAATAATAGCTGTAGTTACTTTGGAGTAGCTAACCAAAGTCAGTCTTTAAATGTACCCTTCCTTTTCAGTGAACAAGTTAATAAGACCATCTTTTCTTTAGTAGAAACTAGTTAAGTATATTTCAAGTGCTTTTCTTCCATACTTCTTCCCTTCCTTTTCTCCTTTCCTTTCTTGTTCATACGTGCTCTACTGCTGAGCTACACCTTCAAATAATTTTCTTGATGTCATCAGGGTCTGTTGGAGGCAATATGAATACTGTTAAACTTAATAGTAGATTTATAGCATCTGTAGTTTATACCTTTCAGTTGTATGTTGTATTTATATCTCTTGGTCATCTTACTCAGAGGAATGATTATCACAGATGGAAGTCCTTATCTATTTTTTTCCTACTTTCCCATCTCTCTACAAAAGTTATATTTAACTTGTTTGATAAATTCTTATTAACCATTGTCTAATCTAGAAAGCTTTGCCCACTTGTCTAGTAGTATATGGACAAAGGGACAGGTGAGCTAGAAGTTCCTCATGAATGCTGTAGTATGAATTGGAAAGTTCTAACCAGCTAATAAATAATAAATAATACATTTCATATCTAATGTCTTCTTTATTTTTCTAGTTGGTGAAGTTCTTTCGTTGTTTTTTTTTTTAATAAGATTGGTTGCCCTGGCTTACCTGAAATAATTGTTTTGTCCTTTTATTTTTTTATAGGCAGCACTGTGTGCTGTTCATGTCATCAGGAAGGTTCCTGAGCTTATGGAGATGTTTTTACCAGCAACAAAAAATTTATTGAATGAAAAGAACCATGGTAATGTGATTGGGATGAACTCATGAGTACTGAGGGAGAAAGGGAAAGAGAAAAGCTTTAAGGCTGTGTCAATCCTGTGTCTCGGGCAGGGGAGTTGCTCTCTACTGTGCTGAGATACTTTTCCAGGAAGGTCTGGTCTGCCAAATGTCTTCTACTGTTATCCTAGTTTTGTAATTAGATTGATTCCTTCATAGTAATCTTGTCTTTCATCTTTAGTCTTCTCTTAAGTTATTAATATTCAGTATAATGCATGAATAATCTTACCTTTGATTTCTTGGCCATTTTATAATACAAAGAAAATTTTTCTTATCATGTTGTAGGAGTCTAAGATTAGTGAAAATTCTGTTGGGTTACAAGAATTTGTAATGGGTACTCAGATATCTTTATATAAAACATAAGAGGAATTAAACATTTTTTCTTCCCAAACATTTTATTCTTATTTTGAAGTCAGTGAAATGAATTCTAAGTAAAGAAAATTTATGTGTCTTAAATGCTAAGAGAAAAAATGGTAGGGTATATTTAATTTGATTAATTCAGTGCTGTGCCCAGCATGCTCAAGATAGACTCGCCGAACAAATAAATGTTTAGGTCATTTGTTTATTACTTAGTGAAAAATAATTGTGAGATTCTTTTTATAAGAAAACAAGCAAATTTACCTTGTCATTCCTAACTATCTTGAAGTTTTGATATATATCTGGAAATTTAAAATCTTTTAAGATTTTTGTCTCTTGAATTATCTGTCAGAACTTAGCTATTAGCTTATTGAGTAAGTATAGAACAGAAGAGATTGAGTATATATTAACTGTGAGCCTGTCTTTGTGGATATTCTCAGATGGAGAGATGTATAGTTGTCATTTTTAAATAATTATTTTGGTCACATAATTGTTAAAAATATTCTAATTTGACTTATTTGACAAGTGTTAAATGAGCAGCCTTCTATTAAGTACCTCATTTGTACTCACCACAATGTTTAGATTCTTTAGGGGATTAAAAAGCAAAAGTAGTAACTGTCCTTTGGAATTGACCTTCAGTAACCCAAATCTCTGTACTACAAAGTTGGACAATAGAATCTCACTTTTAGTTTTCCTGTGATCTTTTCTTTCAGGTGTCCTTCACACATCTGTAGTCCTCCTCACAGAAATGTGTGAGCGAAGCCCAGACATGCTTGCACATTTCAGAAAGGTAGGTACCATTCTGTATGCCTAAGCCTTTCTTGATTGAAAAATGATTTTCCTGAAAAGTACATGATTTTCTCACTTATGATTTTCTTTTGAAAGCAAGCTGTGGAGCTGAATAAAGGATTTAACTAGCCCTGCTGTGTGGTAGGGCTGGAAGCCAGATTTAGGCTTGTAAGAACTGGCACTAGTATAGTGTTTTCCTTTTCAGAATAGAAGTCTTCTCTTGTTGGCAGACACACCAATCTCTCAAGTGTTTTATCTTCTGTTTTCGCATTGAGTCAGGAAATGTAACCTGAGGTCACATTACAAATAGAATTTTTTTTTTTTTTTTGCAGTACTGGGTATTGAACCCAGGGGTATTCTACCTCTGAGCTATATCCCCAGCCCTATTTTTTATTCTTAATTTTGAAATAGAGTCTCACTAAGTTGCAGAGGGCCTCACTAAGTAGCTGAGGCTGGCCACAAACCTGCGGTCCTCCGGTCTCAGCCTCCCAAGTACTGGGATTACAAGCGTGCGCCACCACGCCTGGCCAAATAGAAATTTTTTAAAAAATACAGATAAATGTCTTTTCTTTTTTTTTTAAAAGATGAAAACTGCAAACTGAAATTTGATTTTTATTATTTTTACCCACTGTTTACTTTAGGGCACTGACTCCTGTGATGGAAGTCCTAGCTTTCTGAAGCCCTTCCCCCTCCCATTTGTTAATTAATGTGTTAAAGTAGATGTTTTTATCTGTCCATTTACTTTTAGTAGGCAGTAGGAAGGAGGACTCAGAGAAAGATTATTCTTTGGTTAGATACATGCATTTAATTCCTTTTATAGGATGCTGGTCACTACATAAATAGGGCTCACCTTGTATTTTAGATCTAACAGCAGTTCTTTTTGGCTTTTTTCCCTCTTAGATGTTCATGTCTTGATTAAATTATTGTAAAATAGTATGAGACCCGTATCTGTCCCTAATGCTTGCTTTGTATGTTTTGTTCCTGTTGTCTGTTTGGAATCCCGCTGTATGTTAGAATGAAAAGGTAAGAATTAACCCTCTTTTAGATGGTGCATGCTGGCATTAGGTCCTTAGTAGCTTTTTGTGTATCCATCCACAAATGTGGCTTTTAAACTATACTAATGCTGAAGCTGTGCTTAATACCGTGAATTATTTGTTCTAGCATTTTTGGCTAACTCCCTAGTCCAGTTTTTGTCTTGTCACTTAAACTCCTGACTCCAAAGTCAGCCTTGGATTTCAGTTGCAGCCTCTCCTGAATTGTAAGCCTCCTTCTCTGCCTTTCCTTAATCTTCCCTTGAGAAACTGAGCCGTTTCCCAGCAGCTTTGGTGATGGCGATTCCAGATCAGTCTGGAGCCTTGACACAAAACACTGTTCATTTTGAAATAGATATTTTAGAGTCATATGTGGGTAACCTCATGCTTAAGAAAAGCTCTGTGTGTACTTCTGAGCTTCCAGTTCAGACGTAGAGCTTTTATTTTCTCCTTCCTGGACTTAATCTTGCCGAGATGCTTTGGGATATTAAAAGGATTTAGAGGTAGAGTAGGTGGGCACCAACTGATTTTCATGGCTGCAGCCTTATCCTTTGTCATCTTATTTTGTTTGTCCTGTCATCAGTTTTAGTAAAATGCATTTTTGTCTGAAAAGTAAAGCTGGGTTACAAGAATTTGTATGCTGAACACTTAGACATTTGTGCTTTCTGTCCCAGGATAATCTTATGTGATGTGCTGACCTTTTGGCAGTGAATAAAACAATTTAGTAGCCCAAGGAAAAAGGACTTCTCCAAGAACTAAACCAGATCTTAAAAAATAATTAGGGTTATGTGTAGTACAAAAAAAGCAGACCTTTGGGAAGTATGCAAGGTGAGCTGCTTACCTCTAACACAAGTTTGCCCACAGTTGACAGATTTAATGAGGATTTGTTTAGAATTTACACTCTTTGTGGCTTAGACTTGTTTTATTCTTGGAGTTGTCCAAATTAGATTTTTGTTTACATGACTTAGGATTCACTAAATTTTGAAGTGTTATGGCCAAGCTTATTTAAATTCATACAGATTGTGTTCTGCAGTTAGTAGTGGCCCTAAGATTTTGAGTGCATGCCTTGGGTGTAGCTTGGCTTTAACTTTTACTCTTCATCCCCTGTAGACTTAGGAAGTAGAGAAAGAAGAGTCTGATCACAATGAGAAAAAATAATTGAGTTGTAGCAGAGTTGAAACTGTTGAGATCAGCTACAAAAAATGTAATGAAGTTCACTTTGAACACTTGTTTAATTTTAGGTCATTAGAATTGTTTATATAACTAAATTAAATTTTCAGTTGGAGACTGGAAAAGTTCCTGTTGTGGCAAACATTTTGGAGTAGGGTTTAACATCAAGTAATTGACCAACAGAAATGAAGTGCATGCTGATATTTAAGGCATGTGTAAGTTCTGCTTGGCAACAAGATTGCCTCTACTATGTATTATGACTGTAGTAGACAAAGGAAAGGAAGGACAAGGGAAGTCCTCACTAAGGAGTTTACAGTCTCATTGTTAAGATAAAACAAGAAAAACAGGTCACAAAGCAGTGTGTGTAGTTAAGTGCTGATGTTAAATTACAACAAAATTGTGTCATGAGTTAGGAATAGGAAGGGGAGATTATTCCTGGCCTTCGTATCTTCTTAAGGTGAAAGGGATATATTCTTCGTGTGTCTTTTCCACTTGGTTAATATTTATGGTTTTGATATTCCCAGTTGCTTCTTGGAAAAGGACGGAACTAGCTCTCTATCTTAAGAAGAGAAAAACTTTTTTTCTATATGTGGTGGTATGCTTTAACACTGTAATTTAAGTGAGATCACCAGTAACATTTTGGTGTGACAACATTTCATATCCAAATGTTTGAATGGATAAAAATGGAACTTTTTGTCACCTAGGTGTGTCAAGTTATACAGAAGTAGAAACGTGGTCTCCATGGGCATCTGTTTTACTCGGTACCCATAGGTTTTCTGACCTACTGTTATTTGTAATACCTTTGCATATGTAACTCTAGAGTGAAATTGTCTGGTTTGTTTTTACCTAGATAAAATATGTACTACTTCTGCAGTTTTTTGGCCTAAGTACACCTAAGTTATATTTTTCAAACATCTACAACATAGTACTACATTTCTATTAATAGAATTTTCTGGGACTCAGACCCTTGCATCCTTTTTCTAAACCAAAGGACTTGCTTGTTCAAGAGACATTCTTAGATATTCACTGTTTTGTTTTGGGTTTTGATGCATCTTTCTTTTTTGCAGCTTGTGCCCCAATTAGTTCGTATTCTAAAGAACCTCATCATGTCCGGATATTCCCCAGAACATGATGTTTCTGGTATCAGTGACCCCTTTTTGCAGGTGAGGTTGAAAAAACATTTTGAATAAATGTGATATGAATTTAATACCTTTTGAGTAGACCATTTCCTTCCTCTTAAATTTGTATTGGGTAGAAATTTGACAGTTAATTGATTAAACTGTATTAATAAATGAACAGAGACACAGTTCTATATTTTATTAGATTAATAAAATAAAATCACAATTTTAATAGTCAAAGTTTTTCACTACTTTGATACTTGAGTTACCAACATAATATAGCTCTGCAAGTGGTGGTATCCTTTAGAAGGGTGGGTTCTCTAAGAACTTCATGAGACATAGAAGCATATATGTAGCTTCTTTATTTTGGTACTGGGGATTGAACTCAGGGGCATTCTACCTCTGAGCTACACCCCCAGCCCTTTTTATTTTTTTATTTTGAAAAAGGGTCTTGATAAGTTGTTGAGTCTGGCCTTGAATATGCGATCCTACTGTTTCAGCCTCCCAAGTAGTGGGATTACAGGTGTGCACCACCACACCTGGTTTATGTATAACTTCTCTAAAAATAATATTTAAAATTCTTCTGTTTGGCTGGGCATAGTGATTTTTGACCATTTCTTTTGGGATGTAATACTTTAAGTTATGTGAATTTCATACCACGTAAGATTCCTTTGTGCCACACATAATTTGTTGATGCTTCTCATACTTTGCACTTCAGGTACGAATTTTGCGGTTATTAAGAATCTTAGGACGAAACGATGACGACTCAAGTGAAGCGATGAATGACATATTAGCGCAGGTGAGCAGACCCGCTTGTGTTATACTGCATGGTCATTTCATCTAGCGGGAGTAGAAGGATTGTGATTACTATATGGAGCAGCTTTTGTTTCCTCATTTGGGGACCATATCACAAAATGTGTCTCGCTCTCTGGATTAGTTTTGGGGAAGCATTGTCTTATCACTTATGTACTGTCTACTGTGTCTTTTCAGGTTGCCACTAATACAGAGACTAGTAAAAATGTAGGAAATGCTATTCTTTATGAAACGGTTTTGACTATCATGGATATTAAATCAGAGAGTGGACTGCGAGTAAGTCTTTTTTTAAATCTTTTTTCTCCCTAAACATTTCATTTAGAGTGATTGTCTTGGACTTCAGTACTTTGGAATTGGATTTCATTTGGAATTTGATTTTAGGAATGAATGATAGAAAAAAAATATAATGCTATGGTTTCAGTATGTGAAGTATCATTCTCTCCCATTGAAGGCTTAACATTGATTATAATAATAAAATTTGGAAGAATGTAGTTATATATATTGACATTGTTGAGAAGAAACATTTCAGAATAAGCTTTTACTAGAACCACAATTGGAGTTGTACGCATTTCAAACAAGACAAGACATAATATTTGAGTAAATTTGTTTTTATTTAAGGAATAAACAGAGCAAGAAACTCAAGCAGTACTAAAGGTACAAAAAGAAAATGTCTGTCTTGTAGCTTTCACGTGTATGTAGACTCAGTTCTCCTTCCAGAAGGAAACACTGTTAGTATTTTCTCATGTATTTTTTGAGATATTTTATCCATATTCAAATGTGTTTATACATGCATATTTATTCTTTTCTCTGCCTTTCTTTTTTTTGTACTGGAGATTGGACCCAGGGGCTTTCAACCTCTGAGCTACACCCCCAGCCCTATTTTTTTTGAAACAGTGTCTCAAAGAGGGCCTTACTAAGTTGCTAAGGCCGGCTGCAAACCTGCAATTGTCCTGTTAGCCTCCCAACTGGGATTACAAGTGTACACCACCACGCCTGGCTTTTTCTCCGCTTTTTTTTTTGCGGTACTGGGAATTGAACCAGGGGCATTCTACCTCTGAACTACACCCCCAGCCCTATTTTTTATTCTTTATTTTGAAACAGGGTCTCTCACTAAGTTGCAGAGGTCCTCACTAAGTAGCTGAAGCTGGCCACGAACCTGCGATTCTCCTGTCAGCCTCCCAAGTACTAGGATTACAAGCATGCGTCACCACACCTGGCTTTTTTCTCCGCTTTTAATAAGCTATTTCAAATAATTGTTTTTGTGTGTGTGGTACCAGGGGCATTCTACCTCTGAGCTACATCCCCAGCCCTATTTTTTATTCTTTATTTTGAAACAGGGTCTCACTAGGTTGATGAGAGTCTCACTATTTGCTAAGGCTATCCTCAAACCTGTGATGTCCTTCTGTCTCAGCCTCCCAAGTACTGGGATTACAAGTGTGTGCCACCACGCCCGGCTCAAATAATATTTATTTATTTATTTTCAGTGGTACTGGGAATTGAGCCTGGGGGCATTCTACCTCCAAGCTACACTTCCAGTCCTATTTTATTTTTAATTTGGAACAGGGTTTCGCTAGGTTGATGAAAGTCTCACTACTTGCCGAAGCTGTCCTTGAACCTTTGATCCTCTTGTCTCAACCTTCCAAGTACTGGGATTACAGGTGTGTGCCACCATACCTGGCAGGGGAGATTCCTTGAGACTACGTGAATATACTGTTTATGGGCTTTTGCATGTCATCAGAGGCTCTTACCTGCCATCCTTATGAGAATGGTGTTCTAATGATAGTTTTCTACTTCCTTCACTTTTTCCCTCATTAAGTTATTGAAAGTTGGGCGTGGTGGAAAAGTTATTGGAGTCCTCGGTACCCCCATTAACATAAAATTTACCATCCTAACCATTTTTTAATGTATAGTTCAGTGGCATTAGTATATTCATTGTTGTATAACCAATGCCATCATTTTTCTCCATAACTTTTTAAATCTTCCCAAACTCTGTCTGCCATAAATAATGAAAGACTCCCCATTCCCTACTACCCGCAGTCCTTGGCAACTACCATTTTATTTTCTGTCTCTCAGAATTTCATTATTCCTAGGTACCTCTGAAAAAGATACAACAAAAAGCCAAAAAGTGTTTTTCCTAGCTCCTCCTTACAGAGTTATTCAATACTTTACTTTTGACACCAGATACATAGGGGTATTTTTTTATACAACAAACATTTCACCAGGAGACATCAGTGGGGTTCCTCCAATTTAATTCAGTTTTGAAACTGTCTTGGCAACTTAGCAAGACCCTGTTTCAAAATAAAGTATAAAAAGGCTAGGGGTGTACCTTGAAGGTAGAATGCCCCGGGTCAATACCCAGTAACAACAACAACAACCACTACCACAAAAATAGCTAAAGATACTACTGTTACCCAAGAAATTTCAAGAGATTTAGGAGTTGTATGCCAAGAATGGGTATGAAAACCAAATATATTTGTATATTTCACAATTTCATAGTACTTCATGTAAGTGGGATCATATAATATTTGTTCTTTTGTGTTTGTTTTATTTCACTTAGCAGTTCATCAAAGTCTATGTATATTGTATGATATGTCAGAATTTTTTTTTCTGGGGATTGAACCCAGGAGCAATTTACCTCCTAGCTACACTTCCAGCCCTATTTTCTTGGCTTTTTGTGTGTGTATGTGGTTCTGGGGATTGAACCAAGGGGTATTCTACCTCTTAGCTATACCTCTAGCCCTATTTTATTTTTATTTTTGAAAAAGGGTCTCACTAGGTTGCTGAGAGTCTCACTACTTGCTAAGGCTGTCCTCAAACCTGCAGTCCTCCTGTCTGAGTCTCCCAAGTACTAGGATTACAGGCATACAACACCGTGCCCAGCCCTATTTTATTTTTCATTTTGAAACAGAGTCTTGCTAAGTTGCTGAGGCTTAATTTGAACCTGCAGTCCTCTCATCTCAGCCTCCCAAGTACTGGGATTACAGGAGTACACCACTGGGCCTGGCTAGAATTCATTCTTTTTAATGGCTGCACAAGATTCCATTATATGGATATGCCACTAGTTTATTTAGCAAATTTGCTATTACTGGACCTTTAGGATGCCTCTTATCATTTGTGATTTGCTGATTGTGCTGCAGTAGACTTTTGTGCATACATACAATTATGTTTGTCACATAATTTCTAGGATTGGAATTGTTGAAGCAGAGGACATATTTTCTTTTTTTCCTGTTATTTTAGTTTAGTTATTGTGATTCTAGAATTTGGCAACATTCCATAAAATAGAATAAATATTCCCTATATTTTCATTTTAAATATCTATAGTTATTGCCAGATTTCTCTCTACAGGATCTGTACCAATATTCTTCCATCGAGAATATCAAAACCTTAAAACATAATCTTTTAGCAGTTACTTTGGAAATAGAATATGATTTTAATAATTTACCTTCAGATTTTTTTTTGCGGTACCAGGGGTTGAACCCAGGGGGTGTTTTACCTCTGAGCTACACCCCCAGCCCTATTTTTTATTCTTTATTTTGAAACCAGGTCTCACGAAGTTGCGGAGGGCCTCACTAAGTAGCGGAGGCTGGCTGGCTGCAAACCCGGATCCTCCGGTCTCCGTCTCCCAAGTACTGGGATTATAAGTGTGCGCCACCATGCCCGGCTCAGATTTTTTTTTCTTTTGTTAGCAGTCTATAAATACCAACTACCACTTTTAAATAATTTGCACTCATCATAGGCCAGGAATTGATTGTTTAGAGCCAGGAAACAATATAAACATTTCACTTTCTAGATATTTAACATGTGTTGTTTCTCTTTAGGTTCTAGCCATAAATATCCTGGGTCGTTTCTTATTGAACAATGACAAAAATATTAGGTAAGTCAACTGAAAAATATCTTGTGTGTTGGGTATTTTGAACAGTATTTCAAGAGTAACTTTGTTCAAGATTATACATGTAAGCCGGGCATGGTTGCACACGCTTGTAATCCCAGTACTTGGGAGGTTGAGACTGGAGGATCCAGGTTCACGGCCAGCCTCAGCTACTTAGTGAGGCCCTCCGCAACTTAGTGAGACCCTGTTTCAAAATAAAGAGATTAAAAATAGGGCTGGGGGTGTAGCCCAGAGGTAGAATGCCCCTGGGTTCAATCCTCAGTAACGCCAAAAGAAAAAAAAAAGATTATACATGTATTAGTGATATCTCTAGAACTTTAACTCAGAATCTTTAGTTTTAGTTTGGTCTTAAAATTACTGTTTTGGAAGCCGGGCGTGGTGGTGCACACTTGTAATCCTAGTTCTTGGGAGGCTGAGACTGGAGGATTGCAGGTTCAAGGACAGCCTCAGCAATTTAGTGAGGCTCTCAGCAACCTAGTGAGACCCTGTTTCCAAATAAGAAATAAAATCGGTCTGGGGATGTAGCTCGGAGATAGTATGCCTCTGGGTTCAATTCCCAGTACCACAAAAAAAATTACTATTTTGTAAATAATTTCAGGATTTGCCTTATGACTTAACTTTTGTTCCTATTTATACTGTAAGTTAGGAGTCAGCAGACTTTTCCTGTAAAGAGCCAGATGGTAGGATTTCTGGGCCACAGGGTCTCTAGCAACTGCTCAACTCTGTCCCTTAGCACGAAATCCAGTATAGACAACATGTGAATGGTAAGCATGGCTATGTCCAATAAAGATTGGTTTACAAAATCAGCAGAGGGCTGGATTTTGCAGGTGGGCTGTAGTTTGTTGGCCCCTGCCCTAAATTAAGAAGGAAAAACATTTCAAAACCAAAACATTTCAGGTTAGCAAATCTGGGACATCTTTTTGCATGTGCGTGTGGTATTGGGGATTCAACCCAGGGACATTCTGCATCCGAGCTACACCCTCAGCCCTATTTTACTTTTATTTTGAGGCAGGGTCTCACTAAGTTGCTGAGGCTGTCCTTGAAACTGTGATCCTCTTGTCTCAGCCTCCCAAATACTGGGATTATAGGTGGGCGCCACCATGCCCGGCTTGCTTGCTAACTTTTCTTTTTTTTGAGGGGGCAGTACTGGGGATTGAACCCAGGGGCATTCTATCTCCAAGCTACACCCCCAGCCCTAGTTTTTATTCTTTATTTTGAAATGGGATCTCATTAAGTTGTAGAGGGCCTCACTAAGTTGCTGAGGCTGTCCTCGAACCTGCAATTCTCCTGTCTCAGCCTCCCTTGTACTGGGATTACAAGCGTGCACCACCACGCCTGGCTTGCTTGCTAATTTTTCTAATTGGGAAGTGCAAATAAACATTTGTGGCACCTTGAATTATCTTCTTCTAAAAGAATTTTTAAACACTTGATTCTTGAGCCAGGTGTGGTGGCACACACTTGTAATCCAAAAAAACACTTGATTCTTAAAATTTTTCTATTTTTATTTTTTTATGGTACTGGGATTGAACCCAGGGGCACTCTACCACTGAGCTACATCCCCCCATCCCTTTTATTTTTTATTTTGAAACATGGTCTTGCTAAATTACCATGCACTGGCCTCAAATCTGTGATCTCCTTGTGTCCACCTCCCAAGTACTGGAATTACGGGTATGCAACCACTATGCCTGGCTTAAACTCAGGTTTGTTTTGTTTTGTTTTGTGGTACGGAGATTGAACCCGGAGGCATTCTACCTCTAAGCTACACCCCCAGCCCTATTTTTTATTCTTTCTTTTGAGACAGGGTCTCACTAAGTTGCAGAGGTTCTCACTAAGTAGCTGAGGCTGGCTGCAAACCTGCGATTCTCCTATCTCAGCCTCTCAAATACTGGGATTACAAGCGTGCGCAACCATGCCTAGCTCTAAATTTTTTGTGTGTGTGTGTGTGTGGTACTGGGGATTGAACCCAGGGGCATTATACCTTGGAGCTACACCCCCTAACCCTTTTCATTTTTTATTTTGAAACAGGGTCTAAGTTGCTCAGGCTGGCCTCAAACCTGTTATCCTCCAATCTCAGCCTGCCAAGTACTGGTATTAAAAAAAGTACTGGTATTAAAAGTTTGCCTTTACTTATAAATATTTAAAAAGTAGCCTGGCTTGGTGGCACATGTCTGTAATCCAGTACTTGGGAGGCTGAGACAGGAGGATCGCAGGTTCAAGGACATCTTCAGCAAGGTAACGAGACTCAGCATCCTGGTGAGACGTGTTTCAAAATAAAAGAAGTCTAGGGGTATAGCCCGGAGATAGAATGCCCCTGAGTTCCATCCCTAGTACCACCAAAAAAATAAAAAAATAAAAAGTTTGCTTTTCTTTTATTCATTAGACATCTTTGTTGCCATTATTTAGGCAGAGGAAAGCTATTCTGAATTTTACATTTAACTGTTACTCTACAACTCTTGTTTTATCCAGATATGTAGCTCTGACGTCTTTGTTGAAGACTGTACAGACAGATCATAATGCAGTACAGAGGCACAGAAGCACAATCGTGGACTGTCTAAAAGATTTGGATGTTTCAATAAAACGGTAACAAGCCGAGACTTTCTCAGTTTTGTGTTTTTGTTATATGAAGTGAAAGAAACAGATTATCCATAGTTCTATGCCTCCTACTTATAATAGTTTTGGGAGCAAGAGTGTTTAGATTCATGTAGTCAGTCACTGTGTTCACAAATGAACTCTCTGCAGAGTGAATCCTTTTTTAGAAAGGATTGGCAAGAGGAGTTCAGGTCAACTAAGGGGACCATTAGGAATTCTTAAGTGAACACTGCAGTTGTCCTTGATTCCTTGATAAATATAGTAGGTACAGGTAAGCCTGGGTAAAAGTTTACTTAACAGTGCTACTGTGCTATGTGTGTTGGAGGATGAAAATAAGGAGTGATCCATCGGCTAAGTGTCTTACCACAATGCTGAAACTCAAATTGCTGACAGCACACGTTTTTCACAGTACTTGTGACCCAGGATACTGGAGGCCGCTGTGTTTCTTAGAATAGTACATCTAGGAATGACTGTCAGGCAGCCAGCAGCACTCTCAAAGGCAGAAATCTCTTCCCTCACCAGAGTGACTCTACTGGTTCTCCTGTTAGAACTGTAGCTGTTTGTAAAACCCAGCTCTAGTTACCCTCAGTAAACTTTGGTTATGTGTTCAAATCCAGAATGAAGTAGATTTAAAATGCTCTCTGAGACCAGTCAGTTAACAAATGTTTATTGATACTTTTATTTGCACAGAACAGTGCTTGGGCAATCTAAAGATAAGACCTACACTGAGTACCACCAACTTTTATGTGGTGCTTTGCATAGGATTTTATAAGCACTTTCTCAGTCTGTTCTCAGAACAAGCCTGTGAGAGAGTCAAGGCACTTACTTTCTATCCCCAATTAACAGATTAGTTAACATACAGTCCCAGAGGGATCAGATGAGTTACTCTAAACCTTAACCTTTCTGAGGGGCAGTGCTAGGAAGAGAAATCAAGCTTCTGACTCATATTTTGTTGTTTTTCTATAGCTTGTTACTGGGCTTTGAATTTCAAAAACGAAACCTTTGTTTCTGTGACAGGCTATAGAACAGTAAGCGCTCAGACTCTGGAGCCAAATCTGCCTCATTTCAAATTCTGATTCTACCCCTAATAGACTGGGTCAAGTTACTTATTAGCCTTCCAGTGTCTCACCTCCCTCATGTAAAATGCAGATAGAACAATACCTATTTGATAGTTATAGAAGATCAATTGAATTAATGTATGTGAATTACTTAAACATTGTATAAGAGTAAGTTCTTCCTAAGGGTTGAATTTTTGTTGCTTGTATGTTAGCTACATTGAAAGTACGTACTTATCAATCAGTGTATATAGTGTTTACATTTTTACCAGATATGAAAATTCATATCATATTTTTGTATGTTAACCATTTTTATTTTTGCCTTTCTTGGAAAATTTGGTAAGCATTTATAGGAACCCTTCTTTCCCTTCACACACGCCCTGTTTTTCCTTTTTTGTTTTTGGTACTGGGGGTGGAACCCAGGGGCCTTCTTCCTCTGGGATATACACCCAGCCCTATTTTATTTTTTGTTTGGAAACAGGGTCTCACTAAGTTGCTGAAAGCCTCACTAAGTTGCTGAGGCTGTCCTCGAACCTGCAATCCTCCTGTCTCAGTCTCCCAAATACTGGGATTATAGGTATGTGCCACCACGCCCGGCTTCTGTTTTTCCTTCTTTTATTTTGATACTGTGGATTGAACCCAGAGGCATTCTACCTCCGAACTACACTCCCCTCTTTTTTTTGAAACGGGCTACTAAAATTGCTGAGGCTGGCCTCAAACCTGCTCTCCTTCTGTCTCGGCTTCCCAAGTACTGAGATTACAGGCATGTGCCACCATACCCGGTTCCCTTTCTTCTTTTATATTGCCCTCATTTCCCCTTTCAGTTTGTTTTTATTTTAATTTTCTACACATCTTTTGATGTAAATGATGTCATGTCACCTTTGGAAAGAAGTGGAGTGTAATAAGAGTAGAATATGGTGATTAATTATGTCACTATTTTTATACTGGGGATTAAAACTAGGGGAATTCTACCTTTGAGCTATATCCCCAGCCCTATTTTTTTTTTCTTTTTTGAGGTACTGGGGATTGAACCCAGGGGCATTCTACCTCCAAGCTATACCCCCAGCCCAATTTTTTTTTTTTTAAAAACAGGGTCTCACTAAGTTGCGGAGGGGCTCACTAAGTAGCTGAGGCTGGCTGTGAACCTGTGATCCTCCTGTGTCAGCCTCCCAAGTACTGGGTTTACAAGCGTGCGCCACCACGCCCAGCTACCAAACCCTTATTTAAATTTTGAAACATTATCTCACTAAGTTGATGAGAGTCTCACTACATTGATGAGGCTGTCCTTGAACCTGCAATCCTCCTGTCTCAGCCTCCCAAGTACTGGGATTACAGGCATGTGCCACCATGCCCAGCAAATGTGTCATATTTTTTAAGGAATAATGATCATTGGGGAAGAATTTTGTTGCCTCTTTTTTTCAGTCTCATAAGTATTCTAAATTTCAGCTTCATAGAACAGACTGCTGAACCCAAACTGTATTTTTGGTTATTAGGAAAGTATCTCTCAGGGATTTTTGAAGAAAAGCATTAAATGATGATTCAGGCTAGCAGAACTAACTTTGATTACATAAGAATAAATCTCCTTGGTTATCTTGTTTGTAAAGTTTGGGCTCACAAGATTATGCAAAGGCATTAATACATCTGCCAGTACTTGGTGTTTAGGGAGAACATACCTGGGTCTTTGTTTTATTTCCACTGTAAATATCATGATTTTTCTTTTTTTTAATCCTCCCCTACAAGGCGTGCAATGGAATTGAGTTTTGCCCTGGTAAATGGGAATAATATCCGAGGCATGATGAAGGAATTACTTTATTTTCTGGATTCATGTGAGCCGGAATTTAAAGCAGACTGTGCATCTGGAATCTTTCTTGCTGCAGAAAAGTAAGACTTAATTTTTACCTTTATTGTTAAAAGGTGCTTGGAACTTTTTGAAAGCATCTTTAAAACATGAGGAAAATGCTTTAATCATTATGGTTAAAACATGTCACGTTTATTTCAAGTTCCTAATTATAAGTTAACTATGAGAAAGCTATTATGACTAGCATTTGAGTGTGTATGCTAAGACCAAAATCACTTTTATGAAATTTCCTCCGATATCTGTCCTTAATCTTTCATCTATGATGCTGTTTTTATGAAGAGAGAACAGAACAATTATAGCATCTGAATTGAAGTTCTATGTAAAACTTGAAGAAGGTAGTACTTCCAAGATTTTAGTAGTATGGCTATTCTTTCTCTTCTTTCCCCTCTGAATGTAAAGGAAGGGGTTCACAGTCCTGGTGTTTTCTGGGTGTGGGAAAAGTTCCTTTTCTATATTCTTTATCCTCTCTTGCCCTGACAGTATGATTTTGTACAATTTTTTTTTTTTTGTATTGGGGATTGAACCCAGGGGCATTCTACCTCTGACCTATACTCCCAGACCTTTTTATTTTTATTTGATACAGTGTCTCCTAAATTGCTCAGAGTCTTGCTAAGTTGCTGAACCTGGTCTCGAACCTGCAATCCTCTTGTCTCAGCCTCTTGAATAATGGGATTACAGGTGTGTGCCACCACACCTGGCTGTATGTTTTGTTTTTTTGAGAAACTGGAACGAAGTCCCATTTCTTAGTTCAGCAACTCCTATTGCACTATTATGGGAGACCTCTGAGTTGACTGTATTTCATCATCCTTTGAAATGGTGAATGCCGCTAGGTTTGAAGGTAAAATGTCTCCAGCTATAACCAGGGAACCTGGAAGACTGTAGGACAGGATATTTGAAAGTCACTGAACATGCAGTATAGTTTACAAGTTTCAACTTTTTTTTTCACCCTGTGCCATTGTTTTCTCAGGTATGCACCTTCCAAACGGTGGCATATAGACACAATTATGCGTGTTCTGACAACGGTAAGTAGTGTTTTCAGCCAGCCTGTACTAAGTGCTAGGATGTACTGAGAAGTGAGGCAGACAAAGCCATTCTCCTTGTGGAACTTACTTTCTAGTGGGGGAGATTAGAAATTCATGGGAAATATGTTACTTAAGGTTGGGAAGGAATAAATGCTATGAAAAATGCTATAAGGAAATATATTGATGACTGATTAGGGTTAGGTAATAGGGCAACAGGCCAGGTGTTGCAGATAGAGCAAGTCTCTCAGAGGAGGTAATGTTTGCACAGTGATTTAGTGACGTGGAGGGAACCTTGCAGTGATCTTGGGGGCAGAGTGTACTAGTCAGAGGGAACAGAGAGTACAAAGAACGGAGGTAGCAAAAAGCTTGGCCTCCTTGGAGAGCAACAGGAAGATAGTGAAGCCAATAAGGGGAGAGAGACAGAGAATGGATCGAAGTCAAAGAGATAAACAGGGCCAGATTATATGGGGCCTTGCCGGAACTTGGATTTTATTTTATTTAGACACAATAGGAAGCTATTGGAGGATTTTGAATGGCTGAATTTATTTAGGATTTACAATTCCTGTTTTAGGTGGTGTCCTTTCTTTGGTGTTCTAGACTTTTGAGGCTTCTCTGTTTACCCTTCAATTAATAGATAAGGACTAGACAGTAAAAATGAAAGTGTATTGGCAACAAAGAAAACATAACTATATCTTATCGTGTTACCAGAAGTAAATATCATAAAGAAAAATGCTCATATATATGACCACATTAAAATTAAAAACTTAGCAAAAGGGAAAAAAAATCTACATATTTACAAGACAGATGACAACTAGGGGAAAACATTACACCATATGACTGCATATTAACATTTTTAATGTATAAATAATTTGCAAATAATAGAAAAACTCAAGTCCTTTGATGGAATAATTGGCATTTGAAAAAATATCTAATTAACATTGGAAAAATTACTGTTATTAGTAAAGAAATAGTAACTAAAAGCTGGATATAATAGTAACTAAAAGCTGGGCGTGGTGGCACACGCTTGTAATCCCAGTACTTGGGAGGCAGAGACCGGAGGATCCGGGTTCGCGGCCAGCCTCAGCTCCTTAGTGAGGCCCTCTGCAACTTCGTGAGACCCGGTTTCAAAATAAAGAACAAAAAATAGGGCCGGGGGTGTAGCTCGGAGGTAGAACTCCCCTGGGTTCAATCCCCGGCACCGCAAAAAAACCCCCCCAAAAAAATAGTAACTAAAAGCTGGATATGGTGGTGCATACCTGTAATCCCAGTACTTGGGAGGCTGAGACCGGAGGATTGCAGGTTCTGAAGCCAGCCTT
>PVJS01033400.1:0-22201 GCA_004027185.1 Glis glis | reverse complement strand
ATATATATATATATATATATATATAATAGGGCTGGGGGTATAGCTCAGAAATAGAATGCCCCTGGGTTCAATCCCCAATAACACCAAAAAAAAAAAAGTATCCAGTTTTCTAGCTGTTCACCTTTTAGATGGAACCGTCATTGCTCGCATGCACATGGCATGATAAAAAAAAACAGGTTACATTTTGGAATCAGAAATACATGGGTTTGAACACCAGCGTACCGCATCTTGCACACAAATTTTCTGAACCCACTTTTTCATCTCTAAAATGAGATACTAATTACCTACCTGTAAGGTCTGTTATAATGATTAGTAGAAAACTATATAAACACTTGGCACACAGTAGGTACTAAAAACACAGCAGCTATATTATTTTATTACCCATAAGCACATCCAGGAAAGAGGATATAAGAAAAAAATGATAGGAAGATAATCAGAGCCTAGGTTACATTTAACTGCTAAAACAAAACAAGCCCTCGTAGTTCAAGTCAAAGCTTCACTTTGTTCATATTTTATGTATATAACACTATATAGCTCCTCCTTAAAAGTACATAAAATCCAAAATTAGCTAGAGGTCGACTTATTTTGGAGCCAGGTAAATATTAAAGATTACTATCAAATACTATAACAGATAATTTTATGAACAGATGAAATGGTTTCACTGTTGGGAAAAAAATGCCAAAACTAAAATATAAAGATGATTAGGGATAGTAAAAAATTCCTACCTTTAAACCGACTGTTATAAGATCTGTAACAACACTGTATGGAAAAAGTAAAAAGAGAAAATGGAAAACAAAGTTAGAGAACAAGTTTTTAAAAGACAGAGATAATAAGGTTTAAGAAAAAAGAAAAAGCATCATAAGTAGTGAAAATAAAAATGTAATGAGTTGTAAATGTTAATACAAACAAAAATGATGGAACAGTCTAGTGACAGCAGAGTCTAGTGACAGCAGAACATAAAAACAAAGCCTCAATAGCAAAGTAAGAAACAAAATACGATCTTTTAGTATTTAAGAAAGCATAGTTGTGCATCGATACAATAAAGTATGTGTTTATTCATTTATCTCTATTTAATAAATCCGAACCAAAGCATAAAAATCATCCAAGTTCATTCCTTTAAATCACTGGTATGAATAATCACATCAAAAGTTTTAAATGAAATAAAACCACCGCTTGTATTTTACAGAAATAGAAAACATTTTGCAAATATGAATCTGCATTTGCCATTGAAAACTGCTCACCAAATAGTCTCCCAGAACTAACTGCAAACATCAAATTTCAGATATTGAAGTTTTCAAAAAAAGATTTGCTTTAAGAAAAACTCTACCACATCAAAATTGTATTTAAATATAAAATTATTAGTCTTAGGAAGACATGAACACATATGCCCACAAAACAGTTGAGATTTAAGGAGAAACTAGAAAGTTAATGTTGACTAGTAGTTTGTGTTTTGTTGTTGTTGTTTTTAACTACCCAAAATAGCCGGGCCTGTAATCCCAGTATTTGGGAGGCTGAGAGTCAGGAGGATCACAGGTTCGCCACCAGTCTCAGCAACTTAGTGAGGCCCTGTTTCAAAATAAAAAACAAAATAGGGCTGGGGATGTAGCTCAGAGGTAGAATGCCCCTGGGTTCAATTTCCAGTACCACCAAAATAAAGGAAAAGGACTTTTTCAGGCTGTGGGAAAATGAAGAAATTTAATTAGCTTCCTGGGGGCAAAATTCACTGTATTCAAAACTACACCCCTTCAGACCAGGGTGTAAAACTCCCCTGTAAAGTCCTGTTGTACAAAACCCATTTCTTTTATTTCTTCAATTAATAGTTTGTCGCTGGGCAAGGTGGCAAACGCTTGTATTCCCAGTACTTGGGAGGCTGAGACAGGAAGATCTCAGGTTCAAGACCAGCCTCGGCAACATAGTGAGACCCTAAAAACTTAAAAAAGGGCTGGGAGTGGAGCTCACATGTAGAATGCCCCAGGTTCAATCTCCAGTATCAAAAAAAAGTAAGTTTGTCTCCACAGTTCCTAAAAGCAAGCTACAAATAAATTCTACATATTGTTAATAATATATAATGTCATAATTGCTTTATAAATGTAAACAAATATGACTGGACTGTCAAGTGATATAAATTTAATTGATTTCAATAATTACCATATAGAATTTATTTTTCCTTGTAGATTTCTGAAACTTGAAATACATCTTTCTAAAATTCAACCGTGATAAGTAACTGATGTTTTCTGTATAAAACTGTGTAATACTATTGTTATTGGTCCTGATGCAACGAGCAATCCTACTTAAACTTTCAAGTGAACTTACCTTCTGCATCATTACCCTCCATATTTAAGCCAATAAACTCATTCTTAGCTTTAAAACCACAAATAAGGCAAAGGGAGAGTTAACTTCTTAAACACTATCAAAAAGAGTAACTGCACTTCACAGCTGTCCAAGAGTTTAAAAGCTAAGACACAAAACTCAAGAGTCTCTAACTATTAATTTTATGACACAAAAAGCTAGCCTGCTTCCATATCTGAAGTCGAAACTTCTAAGGGCAATTCACTACACATAATACTAATTTCTCAGCCTTTCTGAACTAAAATATTGACATAATGACATAAATCATTAGAATAGCAAAATTTTGTACACATATAAAATGTAACTAGACAAGGTAATATGAAGTCTTCAGCTATCCTCCCAAAGAAGTTTCAATTAAACAAAATAGCTTCAATTAAATAAAAACAATAAACATCACAACCATAAAATCTTAAATTGCATTCTGATGTTTGTTGCAGTGTGCAATACGCATTCGAACGAGTTAATTCATATATCCCACTTAATACTGCAAAGTTGAGATAAATGAAATCTAATGAGGGCAAACATTGTTGGAAGATTCTAGTGTCTTCACATAGCATGCAACAATCGCCAACTACACAGCCACAAGTGAACTGGCTTTTTTTTTTTTTTTTACTTTTCAAGCGAGGTGTATACATTCCACAACCAAAGAAGCTTACAGAAATCTTTTCATCAAAAGCAGGTAAGAAGCCAAACAAAACCTCCGATGCATAATGGGAGTAAATAAATGGATTTGGAATCGCTAACAGACCTGGAGTATTTTTTTTTACAATCTTGAAGTAGACATAATATGACCTTCAATGAATTCACCAAGCTCTTTCAACTGATGCTTTAATCATTAAAAGTCACCAGGCTCCACCACACATCCCCAAGTTCCCAGAGAAACATTTATACACTACGGGTGATTCTAAACCTTTTCGTTTTGCTCACGGACTCCCCCAGTTAATTTCTGAGCATTTACCTTCCCCCCTAAATCGCACTTACACAACACCGTGCGCGCACGGCAGCGAATTCACTAAGTTTCCGGGGGGGAGGCGGCGAGGGGGCAGCGTCCATGGTCGCTCAGTCCAGCCCCAGCCCTCGCGCCGCGGGGAGAGTCCGGAGCCCGGGCCGGTCGCCGCCCAGACGTGTCCCGACGCGCGCACTGGCCGCTCGCCACTCGGCGGCCACTCGCCTCGCCGCGCCGCGCCGCGGGGAGAGTCGGCGCCCGCCCCACCCGCCCCGCCGGTAAACAGCAACTCCGGGGCGGGAGGAAGGACGCCCGCCGCCCGCCCGCCGCGAGCGCCGCCTCCGCCTCCCCGGCGCCGCGCACCATTTTCTGAGAGGAAGTGTCGGGCGGACCCGGCTTCCCTCCGCGTCCCGGGGCGCGCGGCGAGGATGGGAAGGGGCGGACATGACGGGGGCGCCGCGTGCAGAAGGCGAGGCTGCAGGGGCGGACGGCGCCGCCGCGACCGGGGAGCCCGCCGAGGCGCCCGCCCGCCCGGAAGCCCCGCCGTCGGGCTCGGCCGGGGCCGCTGCTCGGGCCGCCGGCGCCGCGCCCAGCTCCCAGCTCCCAGCTCCCAGCCGCCGCGCGTCCCGCCGGGCGCCCAGAGGAAGCGGGGCCGGCGCCGCCGAGCACTTACCCATCCATGGCCCAGACGGAGGAGCGCGCCGTGCGGGGACTGACGGGCTCGCCAGAGCCGGGGGCCAGCGGGCGGCCGCGGCGGGGCGGCTCCGAGGACCGGCGAGCGGCGCCTCTCCGAGCCCCGGCGGGTCGGAGGTGGAAGGAGAGTGGGAAACAGGGGCGGGGACCGGGCACGCTCCCGCCACCGCCGCGCCCCCGCCTCCCCAGCCCGCGAGCGCGTCCCCGCCGCGCCCGGCCCCGCCCCCTCGGCGTCGACGCCCTCCCTCGGGGCCCGCCCCTGCGCTCGCGCCCACCCTCGGCTCGGCTCCAGGGCGCCCTCTTCCCGCCGTCGCCGTTCCGCCCCGCCCCCGGCCCTGGGCTCGGCGCGCGTGCGCGCCCCCGGCCTCGCGCCTGCGTTCGCGGGAGCGCGCGCCTTGTGCTTCCCGTCCCGCCGCCAGCCCTCCCGCCGCCTCGCGGGCCTTCCGGCTTCCCCGACCCGGGTGGCGGGGCTGGAACGCTTCCCCCTGCTGGCGGGAAAAGCGTGGGGACCCGACTCTCGAGAACAGGAAGGAGTGGGCGCGAGGACCCCAAAACCCAGGCGGGACTGTCTAGGCTGGGCGAGGCTGCGGGCTGCAGGGCACGACGGTCCGGGCCAGGCGCTGGCTGTCTTCAGTGACCTGGACCCTGCAGCCCCAGGAAGCCCAAGCTCAAAGCCCGGGAGTGGACGACCTCCGGCCCGTCGACCGCCCCACACCGGAGATCGACCACTGGGGCCCGCTTCAGTGTGCGGATAGATGTGCTTGTTAAGATGAATGAGGTGGAAGACACTGCCCTGAGCTGGAGAACATTCTCTTTTATCTATTTTCCACAATGGGGATTGAACCCAGGGCCAGCCTAGGCAAGCCTCTATCACTGAGCTACATCCCCAGCCCTTTTTTTTTTTTTTTCAGTACTGGGGATGGAACCCAGGGGCATTCTACCTCCGAGCTACACCCCCAGCCCTATTTTTATTCTTTATTTTGAAACAGGATCTAAGTTGCAGAGGCCTCACTAAGTAGCTGAGGCTGGCCGCGAACCTGTGATCCTCTTGTCTCAGCCTCCCAAGTACTGGGATTTCAAGTGTGCGCCACCATGCCGGGCTCCCAGCCCATTTTATATTTTATTTTGAGACAGGGTCTCACTAAATTGCTTAGGCTGGCCTTGAACTTCAGTCCTCCCCAATCAGTCTCTGGAATAGCTGGGTTTACTGGCATGCGCCACCCCACCCCACATATTTTTATGCAATTTTAGTCCAAGTGCCTTTTTACCCAATGGTCTAGTATGGGATTTAAATGAAACTATCATTGCACGTGTATAGTATGGCCATCATATTACCAGCAGCATTTTATGAGTGTATTCATTCATACTTAGGGTGGGGTGGGGGGCTTTTAGGAAGGGATTCTTCCCATTTTTCAGATGAAAATATAAGCAGCCGAAAGCAGTGGCACAAGCCAGTAATCCCAAACAGAAGGATCACAAATTTGAGGCCAGCCTCTGCTACCTACACCCTGTTTCAAAATAAAAAGGGCTGGGGGTGTTTCTTAGTGGTAGAACACCCTCTATACACCCCGTTCAATCCCCAGTACTGTTTCACAGCGGGGGGGGGGGGGCATTTTCACCAGAGCCCTTTTGTCTAGTCTGAGCAAAAATAAATTTATATATGTGTGTGTTGATATATATAATATGTATAAGTAGGCATATAGTATATAATAACTAGTGACAACATGCTTGCTTTTTTCTCCTTTATAATCGGCCTAGTTCTGAAATTGATTTTTCAGTTCACAGATCACCAAAATGTGAGCCACCTCACATTTTCAACCTCCCTGAGTAGAGGGGCTTACCCTCCACATGAAAAGCAAGGAACAAGAATCTAACTGTCTATCCTTGCTAATTTCCTGCTTTCAAATTAGTGGGTGCTACTAAAAAGATTTAAACTGTAGACTCAGCCCAGCATGGTGGTGCACGCTTGTAATCCCAGTTCATGGGAGGCTGAGACAGGAGGATTGCAGGTTCATGGCCAGCATCAGCAATTTAGTGAGGCCCTCTGCAACTTAGTGAGACTCTGTTTCAAAATAAAAGATAAAAAATTGGGCCGGGGGTATAACTCTGGGTTTAATCCACAGAGCCACCAAATTATATATATATATATTATATATATATGTATATATATATATATATATATTCAGGCTCAGTATTTTTTTTTTTTTTTGCGGTACCGGGGATTGATTGAACCCAGGGCATTCTACCTCCGCGCTACACCCCTGGCCCTATTTTTTTATACTTTATTTTTTTGAAACCGGGTCTGACGAAGTTGCAGAGGGCCTCACTAAGTAGAGAGAGAGAGAGGGAGAGAGACAGGGGGAGAGAGAGAGAGCTGAGGCTGACCATGAACCCGGATCCTCCGGTCTCCGCCTCCCAAAGTACTGGGATTACAAGCGTGCGCCACCACGCCCAGCACAGGCTCAGTATTTATTGAGTATCTACGTCTGGGTGTGGTGGCCCATGCCTGTAATGCTAGTATTTAGGAGGCTGAGACAGGAGGATTGGGAGTTCTAGACCAGCCTCAGCAATTTAGAGAAACTCTCAGCAACCTAGGGAAACCCTGTTTCAAAACAAAAACAAAAAGGGCTGGAGGTATAGCTCAGGGATAGAAGATCCCTGGGTTCAACCCCTAGTACCACACACACACACAAAGTACTATGTGCCAGACACTGTAGGGATGTACAAGAAAATCAGGTTCCAGCCTTCATGGTTGATTGGATTCCTTGGTCAGTTTATGGGTTTTCTTGGTGGTGGTTGGTTGGTTGGTTGGTTGGTTGGTTGGTGGAAAACAATTTTCTTTTTTCTTTTTTATATGCTTTATTGTTGCATTATAGTCTCACATAATGTAAATCATGTTGACAGTGACATACATGCACACAGCAGTTGGTCCCCCCATCCCCACTCCCTTCCCCATACAGAGTACTGAGATTGACGTTGGTATATTCACATGTGTACACTTAGTTGATGGTAGTATTTCCTTTAATGATCCTCACTCTTCCTCCTCCCCTTCCCCTAGACCACCTCCTGGCTCCACTGAGGCTTCTCCTTCATCATCTGGCATCCCTCTGGTATCCCAATTCCGCATATTTAGAGAAAACATATGACCCTTCCCTTTCTGTGACTGGCTAATCTCACTTAACATAATGTTCTCCAGGTCCTTCCATTTTCCTGCAAATGACATAATTTTGTTCTTCTTCATTGCTGAGTAGAATTCCATTGTGTAGATATCCCATAATTTTTTAATCCATTTATCTGTTGATGGACATCTAGGTTGGTTCCATAATTTGGCTATTGTGAATTGTGCTACTATGAACATGGGTATGCATACATTACTGTAGTTCTCTGATTTCAACCCCTTTGGAAAGATACCCAGGAGTGCTATAGCCCGGTCACATGGTGGATCCATTCCCAGTTTTCTGAGGAATCTCCACACTGATCTCCATAGCAGTTGAACTAATTTATAATCCCACCAACACTGTAGAAGAGTTCCAATTTCCCCACATCCTCACCAACATTTATTGTTTTTTGACTTCTTGATGACTGCCATTCTGATTGGGGTTAAATGGCATCTCAGTGTAGTTTTGATTTGCATGTTCCTGATTGCTAATGATGTTAAACATTTTTCATGTATTTATTGGCCATTTGTATCTCTTCTTTTGTGAAGTGTCTATTCAATTCAATGCCCATTTCTTGATGGGTTTTTTTAATGTAAAGTCTTTTAAGTTCTTTGTATATTCTAAATATTAGTCCTCTATCAGAGGGATAACTGGCAAAGATCTTCTCCCATTCTGTAGGCTTTCTCTTTAGACTCTCTTTTTTTTTTTTTTGCGGTACTGGGGATTGAACCCAGGGGCATTCTACTTCTGAACTACACCCCAGTCCTATTTTTTATTCTTTATTTTGAAGCAGGGTCTCACTAAGTTGCGGAGGGCCTCACTAAGTAGCTGAGGCTGGCTGCGAACTGGGATCCTTTGGTCTTAGCCTCCCAAGTACTGGGATTACAAGTGTATGCCACCACGCCCAGCCTCTTTAGACTCTTGATGGTTTCCTTTAATGAGCAGAAACTTTTTAGTTTAATACCATCCCATTTATTAATTCTTGTTTTAATTTCCTGAGCTATGGGGGTCTTGTTGAGGAAGTTTCTACCCGTGCCTATATGTTGGAGTGTTGGACCTATGCCCTCCTCTAGTAGCTTCAAAATCTGTGATCTAATTTCCAGATCTTTGATCCATCTCGAGCTGACTCCTGGGCAGGGTGAGAGGTAAGAATTTAGTTCCATTTTTCTACAACTGTATAAGCAGTTTTCCCAACACCATTTGTTGAAAAGGCTATCTTTCCTCCAACATATGTGTTTGGCACCTTTGTCAAAAATCAATTGTCTATAAGTGTGTGGATTTGTTTCTGAGTCTTCTATTGTGTTCCATTGGTCTATGTGTCTGTTTTTGTACCAATACCATGCTATTTTTATTACTGTAGCTCTGTAGTATAATTTGAAGTCAGGAATTGTGATGTTTCTTATTGCTGAGAATTCCTTTGGCTATTCTAGGTCTTTTGTTTCTCCATTTGAATTTTTTTTTTTTTTTGCGGTACTGACGATGGAACCCAGGGGCATTTTACCTCAGAGCTACACCCCCAGCCCAATTTTTTATTCTTTATTTTGAAACAGGATCTTACTAAGTTGCGGAGGGCCTCACTAAGTAGCTGAGGCTGACCGTGAACCTGGATCCTCTGGTCTCAGCCTCCCAAGGACTGGGATTGCAAGCATGAGCCACCGTACCTGGATAGTATTTCATAATTTAATATGCCAAATTTATTTAACATTTTCCAAAATAGTGGAAATTTACATTGTTCCTAGTTATTCAACCTAATTAACAATGTTGCAGAAAATACAATATATGTATGAAAGTCATCTGCACATTATGATTTCATCTTACAAATAGATTACTAGAAGTAGAATTGCAGAATACAGGGTATAAGCACTTCAAATTTGATAAAAATAAAAATCTGGGAGCAAGCTGGGCATGGTGACACAGGCTTGTAATTCCAGTACTTGAGAGGCTGAGACAAGAGGATTGCAGGTCCGCGGCCAGCCTCAGCAATTTAGTGAGGCCCTTCACAACTTACTGAGACCTTGTTTCAAAATAAAATAATGAAAAACTAGGGCAGGGGGTGTAGCTCAAAGGTAGAATGTCACTGGGTTCCATCCCCAGTACCACACAAAAAAATAAAAAATAAAAAAATAAGCCAGGCTCAGTGGCACATGCCTGTAATCCCAGTACTTGGGATGCTGAGACAGGAGGATCAAAGGTTTGAGACCAGCCTCAGCAACTTAGTGAGACCCTTTTTCAAAATAATAAATAAAATAGGAGTAGGGTGTAGCTCAGAGGTAGAATGCTCCTGGGTTCCATCCCCAGTACCACATATACAAAAAAAATTTTTTTTTATAAATATTGCCAAAATGATTCCAAAAAGACCATACCAATTTACAATTTATTTATTTAGAAAAGAGTCTCTCTTAACCCCATGCCTTAAGCCTGAAAACAAATGTCAGTAGTTAAAAAAAAATGTGAAGGGGTCTGAAATTCATTATCCATACTAACAATCATTCTGAAAAATTTGCAGTGAAAAGATGGTGCAGTGCTTAGTGAGGCTCTCAGCAACCTAGTAAGACCCTGTTTCCAAATAAGAAGTAAAATCGGTCTGGGGATGTAGCTCAGAGGTAGAATGCCTCTGGGTTCAATTCCCAGTACTACAAAATAATAATAATAATAATAATAATAATAATAATAAAATAATGTGCAGTACACCTAAATAAAATTAACAAAACTGTATGGCATTTCCTAAATATAAAAGAAAACAGTTTGCAACAGAAAACAAGGTGAAATATTTCCCTTTCCCATGCCCTTCGTCCTAAATCAAAAGAATTTATGGATTGAGCCTGTGAGCTTGTGACTCACTCTGATTGAAAAACAGTAGACAGAGCTTAGTTCACCAAGGCCCCTGTTGGGAATGCTAGCTATTCCCATGGCCTACATAACACAGAAGAGCCCTGACTTTTTATAATCTCGGCAGAAGTGTCTAGGTTTCTGAAATTATCAGGTATCACCCATGTGACCTTGGTATGAGAGATTTATGTTTGGTATACTGGCTTCTTGATGTTAACATTTTCGCTATTTGTTAATTGTGCTATGCTTTGGAAAGGAAGACCTTTATAAATAATTTAGTTTGTAAATTTTCTAACATTATCTTCCTTGTGTTTTGGTCTAATAAATCCCCTGAAACACATTTATCTGATAAGAGATACATGCCTGCCACACACACTATTGTGTTTGGACAGAATGTAACCTTTGGACACTTGCCCTAAGCCATTCCAATACACAGTGGTTAGTTAACATTTAACCTATTTTAGTAATTGAAGTCCATACTTACTTAGCTTTCCTTAATTTTTACCTAATAGTGTCTCTCTGTTTGGGAATGCCACCCAAGATACCACATTACAGTAAGTCATCATGTCCCATTAGGATCTTCCTGGCTGGGACATTTTCTCAGACTTTGACAGTTTTTTTGTTCGTTTGTTTTTGTGGTGCTGGGGATTGAACCCAGAGGCATTCTACCTCTGAGCTAAGCCCCCAGCCCTATTTTATTTTTTATTTGAAAACAGGATCTCCCTAAGTTGCTGAGTCTTGATAAGTAGCTGAGGCTGGCTTTGAATCTGCGATCCTCCTGTCTCAGCCTCCCAAGTGCTGAGATTACAGGCAGGCAACACCATGCCCACTGAACTTTGACAGTTTTGAACAATACTGTTCAGATATTTTGTAGAATGGCCTTCAAGTGGAATGTGTCTGTTTTTGTCAAAAATAAACTAGGATTAGCCAGGCGTGGTGGCCCTCGCTTGTAATCCCAGTACTTTGGGAGGCGGAGACCAGAGGATCTGGGTTCGCGGACAGCTTCAGCTCTCTCTCTCTCTCTCTCTCTCTCTCTCTACCTAGTGAGGCCCTCCGCAACTTCGTGAGACCCGGTTTTAAAATAAAGTATAAAAAATAGGGCTGGGAGTATAGCTCGGAAGTAGAGTACCCCTGGGTTCAATCCCCAGTACCAAAAAAAAAAAAAAAAGAACCAGAACCAAGACGTAGGAGTGCCCATTGCTACCGCAGTCAGTAGTTTTAGTGTGAGAGTTTCAGGAGATCTAGCCTGTCAGGATTTGTATCTTATAGTCAGTGCTTGTTGACTCTGCTCAGTTGACTTTGGTCAGGGTTGCAGGTCGCCTTGTAGGTCATGGTGTTTCTGTGGGAGATCTGCCTCACAGGTCACTGTCAACCCTTCTGGCTCCCCTCACTTCCAGCCTTCAATCGTGGTCAGGAAACTGAATCCTGGAAAAGAAAAAATGTTTTTACATTTACATATTCTCTTCAGCTTTATCTTCCTTACCATCTGGGAATAGCCCCCAAGGGTGTTCTTTTTAATTTCTTTATGGCCCACCCTTGCCCTAGTCCTTATTTCAAGTTGCAAATTGCTACTGAGCCTTTGGGAATACCTCTCTCTCTCTCTCTCTCCTTTTTTTTTTTTTTTTTTTTTTTGGTACTGGGGATTACACCCGGGGCATTCTACCTCTGAGTCACTTTCCAGCCCTTTTTATTTTTTGTTTTGAAACAGGGCCTCACTAGTTTGCTAAGGCTGGTCTTGAATCTGCGATCCTCCTGTTTCAGCCCCCCACGTACTGGGATTACAGGCGTGTGCCACCCTGTCTGGCGAGGAATATCTCATTTACTTGCAAAAAATGGCACTGAACTACTATTTGGAAGAAATTATTGTCAAACCCCACTGCTCTACTTGATTTGGACACAAATTGGAAAGTATTGTTTATCGTCTGGTGTAGGTTCTATCAGTTCCCTCGTACCATTATAGTTGAAAATTCTTTTCTGGTTTTGGTTCAACTTTGTTCGGATTCCTAGAGTGCCATCTTTCCCAGAAGTTATATAACATTGCATGACTTTCATTGAAATATTTTCCACATTTCCATTATTCCCATGCAGCCATGGATATTGTCCTTTTATCAGCCCTTAATACGATTCTCTCCTAACTCACCTAGCCCTAACCAGTTAAGTAACTGCTGATTTATCCTAATCTTTTCAAAGAAGTGGAAATGAAAGGAACAGCTATAAGGCAGCAGAGAAAATAGGACAATTCCTTTCTTTTTTTCCTCTCTCTCTCTCTCTCTCTCTGTCTCTTTTCTTTCTCTTTTCCCTTCAACCTTCTATGTACAACTCAAGTTAGCCTACTGTGCTAAAAAAAAAAAGTTAATTTGTTCTTTCTGCCTTGACATTCCATTTATCTGTAGAGGTATGAAGTTGATAAATATTATAGACACCCATAATATTGTCATGATTTTTCTATATGATAAAATAGTTCCTTTTCAGGTATCTGAGACCACATCACTAACAGGAAATACAAATTTTATTTTGCAACCAGAACAAAGCCTTCACCTAGCCACTAATTCAAACCTATCCCCTAAATCTTTTGGCATATCTGTTTAGCAAAGAACCAAGTGGGCTGGTTAGAGTAGATCTATTTCCTTTTTCCTGATTTTCCCTTTATTGAAATAACAGCCTTTTGCAAAAAGCAGACCATAAGCCAGGCGTGGTGGCACATGTCTGTAATCCCAGTACTTGGGAGGCTGAGACAGGAAGATTGCAGGTTCAAAGCCAGCCTCAGCAACTTAATGAGGCTGTCAGCAACTTAGCAAGATCCTGTTTTCAAATAAAAAATAAAACGGGACTGGGGGTGTAGCTTGGAGGTAGAATACCTCTGGGTTCAATCCCCAACACCAAAAAGAAAAAAAAAAGCAGACTATAGTCTACAAAATCAGTGGAAAGTTGTCTGGCCTGGAATGCCAAACAACTGGATAGAGTTGTTCTCTCTTCCCAATATGGTTCTGAAAACTGTTTAACTGCTGATGATCCCATAGGGCACCAGGCAAATGTTCAACCTTGAACAGACAAGCAAGCAAAAGGTCAGTGCAGAAAAACAAAACAAGAAAACAAAAAGCCACCTGGAAAGCTGCTCTATGAGAATATTTATGTAACTGGAAAAGCAAACCTCCCCTCCGGTCCATCCCGCCCCCACATATGGGGGAGAGGATTACTTGTATCAGAGGATAATAAGTCTTCATATTGCTTCTCTTCTACTAAAGCAGTGGGAGTATGCAACTTTAATCAAAAATTTAATTTTGTAGCGGGCAGTAGGAGGATGACACCTACAAGAATTTAATCTGGTACTGAGAAAAGACACAGGGTATTTCCAAAGCTTGACCTTAGGGTAGCACAGGAGGGACTGTGAAGAAGCAGATGACTCTATTATGGAGCCTGATTCTTAAGCGACTTTGAACTTCTTTTTCTTCTTCTTTTCTTCTTCTATGCCTGGTTAAGCACAGCCTGGAAACTAGAAAATAAAAAGAACTTATATTGTTCTATCCATATCAGTGAGGAGGAGTGAAGTTGTGTTGATTATGGAAGAGTCAAATGTTTCACTTTCTCAGCACAAAAAAGTGTATATACTCAGTACAGTACTGTTTCTCATAATTAATGCCTGTCTCTGGGAGGCATGGGCGTGTTTGACATAATAGTTACTTACTGGACACCAGGAAGAATTAGGTGGAAATATTTCCAACGGAGCTGGACTTGGACAACCCACACCCGCCCTGGACTTTCTTGCTAAAGTGGTATTATAAATAGAATGAATAATTTAAACTTGAGAAAATATTTGTCTTGAGAAAGGAGGCTGGATCCTGGTATGAAACCAACCTCTATGAGTGGGTAATGAGATCTTCTAAAAGGAGGTATTAAAGGCAATTAGAGATATTAAAGGCAATTTTAATGAAAGAAATTTGAACAGAAAAGATGCTCAGAGAGAAAAGCTGATATGAAGACACAGAGCAACCCGAGGGATTTGGGTGTGCTCAGGAGCCCTGTCATGGCTGTAACGCCTGGAATCCCAGTACTGAAGAACCAAAGTGAAGCCATGGCAGGCTTTAGTTAAAGCTTTAAGTAAGATAGGCAGGCCTAAGTATCTGTTTTCTAGAAGTTAAGTTCCGATAGCCTGATTGCCCCACACCCTGTAGAAACCATCAAGTATGCTAATCTGATCTTGTCCCTAGTAACCCCTAGAAACAGCCAACCGGTGTCAAGCACACCTGGGTTTAGAAGGCCCCCTCCCATCCTGGGCATTCCTAGGGAAGGTAGTGTGGGCCCAACCAATCAGCTAAAAGGCCACCATATAAGGTTAAAGCTTCCCTAACGATGACCCCTACCTAAGGTGCGAAAATTTAACCAACCAGGGAACGCCAACAAGCTTATGTTTTAAACTAACCTATCAATGTAAAGGTGGGGTGGGCTGCCTCCTTGGGGGATAAAAGCTTTGTTCTCGGAGAGCAAGGGGCTTCTCCCTGTGACCACTGCGTTGGTGCACGGTAGGAGCCCAAGCTCGAGCTTGAATAAAAGACCCTCGTGTGTTTTGCATCGGAATCGGCTCCCTGGTGGGATCACGAACTTGGTACTTCAGTACTTGGGAGGCTGAGACAGGAGGATTGCAGGTCTGAGGCCAGCGCACCGTAATTTAGCAAGACCCTGTTTCAAAATAATGATAATAATAATAATAATAATATTATAATAATAATTGTAAACTGGGCATGGTGATGGAGGCCTGTAATCTCAGTTATTTGGGAAGCTGAGGTAGGTAGATCGCAAATTCAAAGCCAACCAGGGCAATTTAGAAAGACCCTCACTCAGCCGGGCGTGGTGGCACACACCTGTAATCCCAGTACTTGGGAGGCTGAGACCAGAGGATCCGGGTTCGCGGCCAGCCTCAGCTACTTAGTGAGGCCTCCACAACTTGGTGAGACTTTGTTTCAAAATAAAGAATAAAAAATAGGGTTGGGGGTGTAGCCCAGAGGTAGAATACCCCGGGGTTCAATCCCCCATACTGTCAAAAAAAAAAAAAAAAGACAGACTCTCACTCAAAATGAAATAAAAAGGACTAGGTATGTAGCTCAGTGGTAGAATGCTTACCTAGAATATGAGAGGCACTGGGTTCAATCTCTAGTACTGAAGAAAAACAAACAAACAAACAAACAAACAGCCAGTGCTATGGTGTACACCTATAATCCTGGTACTTGGGAAGTTGAAACAAGAGGATGTACACTCGAGGCTAGTGTGCACTAAGTTAGCAAGACCCTGTTTCAAAATAAAAATTAAGCCGGGCATGGTGGTGCACACTTGTAATCCCAGTACTTGGGAGACTAAAACAGGAGGATTGCAGGTTTGAGAACAGCCTCAGTAAATAGTGAGACTCTCACTAACCTAGCAAGACCCTGTTTCAAAATAAAAATAAAATAGGACTGGGGGTGTAGCTCGGAGGTAGAATGCCCTGGATTCAATCCGCAGCGCCACATAAATAAATAAAGTAAAAATTAAAAATAGCTTAGAGGTAGAATGCCCCTGGGCTCAATCCCCAGTACCACAAAATAATTTTTTTTTTTTTTTGCGGTACTGGGGATTGAACCCAGGGGCATTTTACCTCCGGGCTACACCCCCAGCCCTATTTTTTATTCTTTATTTTGAAACAGGGTCTCGCTAAGTTGTGGAGACCTCACTAAGTAACTGAGGCTGAACCTGGATCCTCTGGTCTCAGCCTCCCAAGTACAGGGATTACAAGTGTGTGCCACCATGCCCCGCTTACAAAATAAGTTTTAACTAAAAAATAACAATCAGCAAGCTGGGTGCAGTGGCACATGACTGCAATCCTAGTACTTGGGAGGCTGAGACAGGAAGATCACAGGTTTGAGGCCAGCCTCAGCAACTTAGTGGGGCCTTCCACAACTTAGTGAGACCTTGTTTCAAAATAAAAAATAAAATAGGGCTGGTGGTGTAGCTCAGAGGTAGAATGTCCCTGTGTTCAATTCCCTGTATCAAAAAAAAAAAAAAAAAAGGAAAAAGAAAAAGAAAGGGAAGGAAAAGAAGAAAAAGAAAGAGAAAAAAACAACCTGCAATGGCTTATATTTTTTGATACTTTTTGCTTTGAGACAGGATATAATTGACGAGTTATGTGCAGCTCAATATAACAGGAAACTCAAAGCAAGTAGATAAACTAGATAAAAAGTTATTACTCATGCAAAAGAAGTCCAGAAGTAGTGGGTTCAGGGCTGGCCTGGCACTTCATGTTCATCAAAGATCCAGACTCCTTTAATTCCATCATGTGAGCATATGGCTCTCATTCTTAAGTCACCAAAAAATGGCTGAAAGTACTTATCTGGTTTTGGTTTTGGTGCTGGGGATAGAACCCAGGGCCCTATGCATGCTAAGCACATGCTGTACCACTGAGCTAAACCCCAGCCCCTGAAAGCTCTTTTAAAACATCTTCCACTTATGTCTCAGGTATAATTCAATTGCATGGCCAAGCCTAGTTGCAAGAGAGGCTGGGAAACGAATAATAGAGAGATACAGTTGGTAAGAAGTGTAGAATGCGTAGTAGGTAGGCAACTAGCAGTCTCTCTCATAACAGTTGTCCTATAAAGTGAAAACTTGCTTCTTACATAATTCCCTCAAGTAAGCCTCAACTCTTTGGTAGGGTTGCATGAGGATGGTGTGGTAAACAAAGCAACAGAGCGAAACTGTGACACATGGAATGATCCACAGACCCATGGAGGAGGTAAGGACATACCATCCTGTTTGGTCAGCTTTCTGTCACTGTGACAAAAATAGCTTAGAGGAGAAAAGGTTATTTTGGCTTATGGTTTCTGAGGTCTCAGTCCATGGTTGGCTGGCTCCATCGCTCCGGGCATGACGCGAGGCAGAACATCATGGCAGAAGGGCGTGGTGAAGGAAAGCTGCTCAGCTCATGGCAGCCAAGAAGCAGAGAGAGAGAGAGAGAGAGAGAGGAAGGAGCCAGGGACAAGGTATTCCCTTCCAGGGCATGCCTCCAGTGATCTACTTCCTCTAATGAGGCCCACCTCCTAATAACCCTTTCACATTATTAATCCATCAAGTGGATTAATCCCGTGATGAGCTGAGAGCCCACACAATCCAATCATTTCCTAAAAGCCCTGCTTCTAGACCTTGTGGGACCAAGTCTTTAAGTACATGAGCCTTTGAGGGGAATTTCAGATCCAAACCATAACACATCTCAGAATATGCCAAATTGGTATATTGATTGTTTCAAATTGAAATTACCTGAGAAACTCTTTAACTACAGAAAGGGCCAATTGGTGAAGCCAGCCTCAGCAACCAATGAGGCTGTCAGCAACTTAGTGAGACCCCGCTTCAGAATAAAAAATAAAAAAGGGCTGGGGGTGTAGTTCAAAGGTAGAATGTCCCTGGATTCAATCCCCAGTACCACACACACATAAATTAATTAATTAAAAATAACAGTAGCCAGGCATGGTGATGCATGCTTGTAATCCCAGTACTTGGGAAGCTAAGACAGGAGGATCACAGGTTTGTGGCCAGCTTCGGCGACTTAGTGAAGCCCTCCACAACTTAGTGAGACCTTCTTCCCACGTAAAAATAAAAATGGGTCTGGAGGTGTAGCTCAGAAGTAGAATGCCCTGTGGTTCAATCCCCAGTACCACAGTAATAATAATAATAATAATAATAATAATAATGATAATAATAAAATGGAAAGGGCTGGTGTGGCTTGGAGGCAGAACACTCTGGGTTCAATCTCCAGTACCACAAAATAAAACAAAGAAATAAATAAAGAAGAAGAAAATAGAATAGTGGTTACCAGTTCCTGTGAAGGGTGTGGAGCAGAGAAGGATGGAGAAAGGATGATTAATGAGTACAGACGTATAGTTCTTTTTCATCATCTTCAACTTCTCCTCTTTCTTCTTCAGTATTACGGATTGAACCCAGGGGCATTCTACCTCCCAAGCCCTTTCTATTTCTTTTTGAAACAGGGTCGTGCTAAGTTACTGAGGCTGAACTCGAACCTGTGATCCTCCAGTATCAGCCTCCCAAGTCCTGGGATTACAGGCATGCACCATCACACCCAGCAGCTGGAATAACTTCTAATGTTCTCTAATACAATAAGGTAGCTATGATTGACAACAATTAACTGAATATTTCAAAATAGCTAGTAGAGAACATTAGAATGTTCTTGACACAAAGAAATGATACATGTCTGAGGTGAGAAATATGCCAGTTATACTTATCTGATCATTATACATTGTATTCATGTATTAAAATGTTCCACTGTACCACATAAACATGTACAGCTACTATGGGTCAACTAAAATATACTTAAACAAAAATGGCAAGTAAACATTTTTAATTTGAATTAAGTTTAACAGAAAGTTGCAAGAATAATATAAGGACTTCTTATATACCTTTATCCCAAATGTCCAGCTTTTTAAACACTTTACCACATTTGTTTTAGCATCTTCAATAAGTAGACACACACACACACACACACACACACACACACACACACACCCTTTTGTCCCCAACCATTTGAGAGTAGATGAATATTTTCCTCTACCTCTTTTTTTTTTTTTTTGAACCCAGGGACATTCAATCTTCAAGTCACATCCCCAGTCCTATTTTTTTTTTTTGAAACAGTGTCTTACTAAGTTGCTGAGGGTCTCACAAAGTTGCTGAGACTGGCCTTGAACCTCCAACCCTCCTGTCTCAGCCTTCCAAGTACTAGGATTACAGGTGTGTGCCAACATGCCGGGCTTCCCTCTACCTCTTAATACTAAGAACATAGACATTTTGTTATACAACCCATTACAGTTGTCAAATCAGGAAATTTATTATTGGTCTAGTAGTTTAATCTGTAGTATAAATTCCAATTGGTTAATTGTGCTAATTCTGTTCTTTATAACAATACTTATTCCTGTACAGGAACCCATCCAGGATCATGTGCTGCCTTTAGCTACCATTTCTTCTTTAATCTATTGCAGCTCCCCAGCCTTTCTTTGCTTTGTTTTTCATGTTATCATGTTGTTTTTTTATGACATTGACTTTTTTTATTTCTCATTCTTCTCTGTGTTGGTGTAAACAAGCAAGGCAATTAGCCCTCCAGGGGAGATCTGGCAGTTTCTGAAGATATTTTCAGTTGCCAAAGCTCAGAGGGCTGGAGATGCCTGGGGTGATGGTTGCACAACAATGTGAATGTATTTAACACCACTGAACTGTACAGTTAAAACAGTAAATTTTATGTTAGGTATATTTTACCATAATAATTGTAAAAACTGGAGGGCAGTGCTACTGGCATGTACAGGTAACAGGCCAGGAACGCTGCTAACTACCCTGCAATGCACATGGTGGCCTCCTGCAAGTACCCAACTCAGAAGGTCAGGGGTCCCAAAGTTGAGAAATCCTGGTGTGAGCAGGGTGTGGTGGCGCACACTTATAATCCCAGTATTTGGGAGGCTGAGACAGGAGGATCACAGGTTTGTGGCCAGCCTCAACTACTTAGGCCTACCACAACTTAGTGAGACCCTTTTTCATAATGAAGAATAAAAAATAGGGCTGGTGGTGTAGCTCAGAGGTAAAATGCCCCTGGGTTCAATCCCCAGCACCACACACACACAAAAAAAAAAAAAAAAAAAAATCCTGGTGTGAATTATTAGCACAACCTCGCTGAAGGTTATAAGTGTATACATCCCTTGAACAAACAGTTTGACTTCTAGAAATGTATTCTAGGGAAGTGTAATATGAATACTGAGCAATGGCTTTCACACTAAGGCTAGCATTACAATACTATTTTTAAATTTAATTTAATTTTAATTTTATGTTATGGTACTGGGGATTGAACCCATGGGGTGTTCTACCACTGTGCTACACCTCCAGCCCTTTTTCATTTTTATTTTGAGGCAGGGTCTCACTAAGTTGATGAGGTTGGTCTCAAACCTGTGATCCTTCTGTCTAAGCCTCCCAAGTACTTTAAGGAATTTAAAATTTTGTTCTTTCTTTGCTTTTTTCTTTCTTTTATTTTTCCTCTTTTTTTTTTTTTGGTGGAGTAGGGATTGAACACAGAGGCATTCTACCTCTAAGATACACCCCCAGTCCTTTAAATTTTTTTTTTTTTTTAGCCAGGCGTGGTGGCACACACTTGTAATCCCAGTACTTGGGAGGCTGAGACTGGAGGATCCGGGTTCGTGACCAGCCTCAGCTACTTAGTGAGGCCGCCTGCAACTTAGTGAGACACTGTTTCAAAATAAAGAATAAAAAATAGGGCTGGGGGTGTAACTTGGAGGTGGAATGCCCCGGGTTCAATCCCCAGTACCGCAAAAAAAAAAAAAAAAAATTATTTTGAAACAGTTCTAAGTTGCTGAAAGTCTCGCTAAATAATTGTGACTGACTTCAAACCTGCAATTCTATTTCAGTCTCCCAAGTACTGAGATTACAGGCATCCTCCACCACGCCTAGCTCAGGAATTTAAAATTTGTGTCTTTTTATTTCCCTTTTATGGGAGTCCTATAGAGAACCTCATGCTATTTTCCTGAACTCAAATGAATTATATTATATCACAGTATTATTAATGTTAATTTTGCTATATTATAAATTTGAAAAACATTTTTGTGTGGTATTAGCGATTGAACCCAGGGGCATTCTAATTCTGAGCTACACCCCCCCCCCAGCCCTTTTTTATTTTTTATTTTGACACTGGGGCTGTTATAAATTTGAATTTTAATATAACAGTGCCATCTGGTGGTTGTTCTAAACATGTGTTTTTGTTTCTCTTGAGTATACCTTAGAGGAGTTGGGGTTATTTTTGGTTTTTGTTTGTTTGTTTGTTCGTTCTGTACTGGGGATTGAACCCAGGGGCATTCTACCTCCGAGCTACACCCTCAGTCCTATTTTTTATTCTTTATTTTGAAACTGGGTCTCACTAAGTTGTGGAGGGCCTCACTAAGTAGCTGAGGCTGGCTGCAAACCCCGGTGCGCCACCACACCGGTCTGAGGAGTTTTTTCGCATTTGGATGTCCAGTAGCTGGTAATTATGTTTTTTTTTTTCTTTTTCTTTTGTGGTACTGGGGATTGAACCCAGGGGCATTCTACCTCCGAGCTACACCCCAGCCCTCTTTTATTTTTTATTTGGAAACAGGGTCTCGCTAAATTGCTGAGAATTTCACTAAATTGCAAAGGCTGGCTTCAAACCTGTGATCATCCTGTCTCAGCCTCTCAAGTATTGGGATTACAGGCATGTGCCACCATGCCCAGCTCTGGTAATTATGTTTACTTTAGAGTTTGCAAATTGTTTTCTAAAGCAGATGCACCGTTTTACATCCTCTCTAGCCATATATGAGGGTTCCAGTTTCTCCTCATCCTGACCAACACTGAGTTTCCGTGTGTGTGTGTGTGTGTGTGTGTGTTAGTGGGAATTGAACCCAGGGCCTTTGAAGCATGCTAGGCAAGTGCTCTGCCACTGAGCTATATTCCCAGCCCTATTTTTTATTTATTTTATTTTATTTAAATTTTTTGTTGGTGCATTGTAGTCTCACATTATCACAATGAGTATCAGTTTGGTGTTAACATACATACACACAGCTCTTGGTGTCCCTCCCCCTTGCCCCCCTGTCAGGGTGAGCTCGATAGCTCCACCGGAGGGTCCTAAGAGTTCCCCAGCCTGGACGGGGAAACTCACCTCAGGGTCCCCAGGGTCCTTGGGTCTGTGTAGAAAAGAATTTCAACATTCGCCAGTCAGAGAAAAAGTCAGAGGTTTAATTCAAGGAAAAGGGATAACACGTTAGGAAAAACGCGGGCCACCTCAAGAAGTGAGAGCAGCCCCCCCAAATTCTTGCAGTCTCTTTTTATAGTCACTGGAAATGGGGAGGGGGTTGGTTACAGGTACTCAGCGGGGAAAATGCCTTTTTTTTTTCTTTTCGTCAGAATGTTAATTTTTAGGGACAGGTCTTTTGTGGGGGGGAGAGAGGAGTGGAGACAGGAAGTCTGCTGGCCAGTGGGTAGCCAGCCGAGTATAACAACAGGCGTGATCTTCGGTGGAAGGTGAAGTTCTTTCTCTTCCAAAAAAGTTCTTTTGCTTCAGGACTGGGTGGCCAGCTGAGTGTGACAACAGGTGTGATTTTCCGGAGTTTCGGTGGGAGAGGAAGCTCTTTCTTTTTCAAAATTAATTACCTCAGGAATTTCTCAGGGCTTTTGGATGTGAAGCTAG
>PVJS01033399.1:0-22179 GCA_004027185.1 Glis glis | reverse complement strand
AAGTTGCAGAGGGCCTCATTAAGTAGCTGAGGCTGGCTGTGAACCTGGATCCTCAGGTCTCAGCCTCCCAAGTACTGGGATTACAAGCATGCGCCACCACACCCGGCACTAGCCCTATTTTTTATTCTTTATTTTGAAACAGGGTCTCACTAAGTTGCAGAGGGCCTCACTAAGTAGCTGAGGCTGGCCACGAATCGGATCCTCCGGTTTCAGCCTCCCAAGTATTGGGATTACAAGTGTGTGCTACCACGCACGTCTGGCTAAGATCAGCTTTTTATTACTTTCTACAGACTAAAACTAACTCTGAATCAGGTGTGTGTGTGTGTGTGTGTGTGTGTGTGTGTGTGTGTTTTGCAGGGAATTGAACCTAAGGGCATTCTACTTCCAAACTACATCCCAGCCCTATTTTATTTTTTAAAAATTGGAAATAGTGTCTTGCTAAGTTGCTGAGGCTGGCTTCGAATCCAAGATCCTCCTGTCTCAGCCTCCCAAGTACTGGGAGTACAGGTGTGCACCACCACACCTGGCTGAATAAGCTGTTTTATTTTCTTTTTGCTCCTCTATTTTCTGTCAGTGGTTTGTTAATAAGTGTTGATGTGGCCAAAGGGGCAGAGGGCAGAGCTGAGCTAAAGCCCTGGAAACCTAACACTGGCAACTTGGGGGCTGCATGAAGGGCGGCCTGCAGGTCACTCAGCCCAGAAGTCCCTGGCAGGGTCTATCTTTAGGGTTGGAACAGAGCATTACTAAGTGTACACCTCGTAAGTGAATCTCATTCCTAGAGTTCCAAAACAAAGGAACTTACTCATTGCCTTGTGACATGTTTAAGGCAGGATTAACCAGAGTAGTTGTTGGTTTTTTGTTTTTAAATCAACTTTTTTTAAACTTTTGACTCTCATTGTTTTTTAAAAGAAACTGTACTGTGGAGAGATCTGAGTCAGTATCATTTGATGCTGTGTGCAGTATAGCAGTTATAGTGACGTCATAGATGTCTTTGGCTCAGCAGGAAGCTTGCTTTTACAGCATGGCTCCCGGCTGGAGGCTCACCATAGTTCCTGCTCAGCTTTGCATTCTCTACCTCCATTGACAGGCTGTAGCCAAGGACTGTAACTGGCTCTGGGTCACTGCTATGTAGAGCAGGTCCTGGGCTGGGCTCCCCCTTTCAAATCCCTGCCATCGTGGGGAGGGGCCTTTACTGCCGGCTCACTTCCCCACAGCATCCCCAGTCCGTTCTCGAGTCACTGCCTTTTTGTCTACTTCTCCCAGGCTTCTGGGTCTGTTTCACATTGGAGCTGTGGTTTACTAAATTCTACAGCCATGTTGTCTCTCTGATGTGTTTATCCATGCTTCATTTGCATCGTGCTTAACGTATCAGCAGGGCATGGGCTTCTTTATACCAGAGAGGTGCCAGTGCCAGTGCAGGATTTCAGATTCTAAAAGGAAAAATACAAAGGACTGTGGAGATGTGATTCCTGAGCAGTTGGGGAATGAGGTTTTCCTTTTCTTCGTTCATTTTTCTGTTACACGATGCGATTCAAGGCCTCCTCCACTCATTCACAGATCCTTCCGACACAGCTGCTTTATAATCTGTGTGCTGGGAACACACATCAGATCGCCTTGGGCTTGGGGAGATGTTGAAATGTGTTTCAAAAGATTTCTCTGTATACAACAAATTTGACGGATTGATCTGTCACCAAAATTTTAATGGTCAATCATTTATTGAGAGTGATTGTTACTGGTTAGAGTCAGTTACAGTCACATTCATGGGATAAATTTGAGCATGACACTGGCTAGCCATTTCTACCTTTCAAAAAGTATTTGTAGTATTTTCAACAATGTAATCCACTTAGAATGAAGGGAATAGATATGTGTGGACTGAAGTTCATATTGAAACTCCATGTAAAGCAGTACTGGCTGAACTGGACTAATACAGCTAGAATTTTTCAACTTACAGTTTCCTAGCATCTATTATTTCCTACAGATCAATCTATTCTGGCCCTTGCTATTCTGAAATTATTCCCACTACGATTTGTAAAGGAGCAGGCTTTGTTAGCATTCTTAATGGAATAATTAAACATAGCCACAAGCACAGCATAGGAGGGCAGGAGGAGGAGAGCACAGTGTTTTTTTTTTAACTTTTTATTTATATTGTGTATGTGTGTGTGTGTGTGTGTGTGGTACTGGGATGGAACCCAGGTGCATTCTACCATCTCAGCTACACCCCCAGCCCTATTTTATTTATTTATTTTTTATTTTGAAACAGGGTCTCATTAAGTTGCAGAGGGCCTGAGTTGCTGAGGCTGACTATAAACCTGCGATCCTCCTGTTTCAGCCTCCCAAGTACTGGGATTACAGGCGTGCGCCACTGTGCCCGCTGAGAGCACAGTTTTAGACTGTCATCATTTGTTGGAAAACACAAGGAGCCAGATACCAAAAGTCGTCTGGCTTTACCAGCCAGGATCAAAGTTGTCCTCTGCTGTCCTTATGCTGCTCGAGGCTGTCGTAGGGAACCCAGCTGCTGCTGCTCTGGTGTGCTTTGGCAACCATTGCTCTGTTCAGTTCCAAAGGAACAGTTGCACTAGTGTTCCTGAATCGCACCCCATACATGTGGAGGCCCTGGCAGCCCTAGGGGAGTGAGCAGCTGGGGCAGAGAGGTTTCTTCTCTGTTAGATGCAGGTTCTTGCACTGAAATTACTAACTTTGTTCTGTGTGAATTATATGAATGGGGTAAGTAAATGTTCTTTTTACCAGTTTTGGTAAGGCTAGTAAGTTATCTTATTTGTAAGGCGACATACGTTTCACTGTAGCTAGAAGGCAAATATGGCTGTTTTTGTTGTAGCTGAAGACATCTTTTTTTTTTTTTTTTTTTTTGCAGTACCAGGGATCGAACCCAGGGGCATTCTACCACCGGGCTACACCCCCAGCCCTATTTTTTTATTCTTTATTTTGAAACAGGGTCTCACTAAGTTGTGGAGGGCCTCACTAAGTAGCTGAGGCTGGCCGCGAACCCGGATCCTCAGGTCTCAGCCTCCCAAGTACTGGGATTACAAGCGTGCGCCACCACGCCCGACTGAAGACATCTTTTGAAACCCAAAGTTATACAGTCTTCCCTATTCTGGGGGAATTTGAAAGTGTATCCCAGGGGCCCACCATGCCAGGGACCTGGGGTGCAGAGGTGATTAAGATACGGCTCCTGCCCCCCTGGGTACCTCAGGAGGAGAGGGGAGGCATGGAGCCACACTTACCAGCTGTAACGAAGGTATGGTGGATATGTTGGGGATACAGGAGGATTTTTGAGCTGGGCTCTGAAGGATGGTTTGATTTCAGTAAGTAGCCGACGAGGAGGGAAGTACATTCTAGGTGGAAAGGACCATGTGTCCAGGGAGGTCTGCAGGGTGTGGGCGAGAAGGACCATGGTGGGAGGCGACACGGAGGTAGCTGTCAAGGTCTCTACCAGCCAGGCTAAGGAGCCTGCATTTTATTTTTCAGACATGTGGAGCCCTCTAAGTATGAGCGAAGGAATGATCGATAGGTTTTCTTCTAGGGAAAAAACTGGTGGCCATTAGGGTGATGGGTTAGAGGGAGAGGTGAGGAGGAGTTGAGGAAACAGAATAAAAATGTGTTGTAGTGTTGGGTGTGGTGGCGTTTATCTGTTAATCCCAGCTACTCTGGAGACTGAGACGGGAGGATTATAAATTTGAGGCCAGCCTTGGCAACTTAGTGCATGCTGTCTCAAAAAGGGCTGGGAGTGTAGTTCAGTGCCTGCCTATTATACGTGAGGGTCTGGGTTCAATCCCCAGTATTGCAAAAGAGAAAAGGAGAGATTTACTTAATTTTGCTGGTAGTCTAGCTCCTTTGTAGGACACCTGCCATCACACCCTGCTGCCCCAGTTGTACGTGGTGGCGTGATTGGTGCAGGCAGCCTGTCGACATTCCATGGGGCCTGGCCTGGAGCTGGTGCTATCAGAAGAGTTCAGAGCGGGCAGGAGTTGAGGCTTGTGTAAGTAGGAAAGATAGGCTATGAAAGCAAAGCCCGTTCCTGGCTTTTTAGTTTATTGTTCGTGTGTATTCTTTTTTCTAGTAGCTTAAAGAAATGTTCATAGTTTTTACATAAGGTTATGGAATTTTGGGCAAGCTCCCGTTTCTTTTTTGTGACAGAGAACTAATAGAACGAAAGCTCGCTGGAGGTACGGGTTCTGTTTTGTTTATTCCTCTGTTCTATCCTTAGACCCCTGACCTGGAGCAGCTGGAGCCGTCTCTGGAAGACGTGGAAAGCATGAATGATTTCGAGCCCTTGTTTTCTGAGGAAGCACCGGAAGTGGAGAAGCCTGTCGCCACTGTCCAGGTTTGTACGGTGCAAAGGTGTTGATGTAATGACTGCTCCAGTTTGAAGCTGTTGACATAAATGACTGGTCCAGTCTGCTGCTTTAGGGCTACGTATTTTTTAAGTCCCCGTTATGTTTTGTAGAAAAGGGGGCAGCTTACAGCATCAGGGCTTTTTCCCAGTGACTGATTAAGGTTCCAGTATCATAGACTGAATCTGAGAAGCTGCCTGTGCCAGTTAACTGGGGTCTGTAGGCCCAGAGATTGACTTTTGGTGGTTTTATCTACATTTAAGCCAGTGCCATTATACCTGATGCTCATTTGGGTCTGCATTTCCATCATTACAGCGGCAGCTGATGGGCTGACCTGAGTCTGAGGCCCCATGGAAGGGAGCATTCTTGCTGTGCAAGGACGTGGGTGGGGGGCTGAGCCAGGCACTGGGTGGAGATTTGGTTTTTCTGATAGGTCTTTCCACTGCCACGCTCCATGAAGTCCCTTCCTGCAACTCAGGGACCACAGCATGATGCACTGTGTTGGGATTTACAGTTCAGAGGTCGAACAAAACTAGGAAACTGAATCAAGTCAAGAGAGTTGAGGAGAGGCTACTCTGGCATGAACACAGGACAGACAACTACACTGGAATAAGAAATGCAGATTGAGGAAACTGGCAGCTGGGATGGTTGTCATTATGGCCTAAAAATATCTCTTAAACCTTGGGTTTTTAAAGCCCGTGTTTAACTTGGCAGCGTACCATCAGTTGTTTGTTGGGACAGAAAGAATTCGAGCTCCAGAAATTATTTTCCAGCCGTCGCTCATAGGAGAAGAGCAGGCGGGGATAGCAGAGACTCTTCAGTACATTCTGGACAGGTGAGATGGCGACACTTCTGTCCTTTCACTTCGGGGTCATTTCCTTGGGTTTTTCATCGAGATTTGGTGGTTGAGCCCTTGGGAAGTCTGCCTCACACTTCATTCATTGGCTGTGCTCAGGTAGTCTTCTTTGTCACCAGGTCTGCACCTAGGTGGGGCTCTGAAATTGAGATTGTTTTCTGAGCGTGTAAATGCTCAGGAGCTCTAAGAACATCTTTTAAGTTTGAGCAACGGTGACATGTGCACCGGCTTTCTTGTGAAACTTCACATTAGTAAAGACTTGTGATTTGAAATGACCCCTAAAATATTGCAGTGCTTATGAAAGGTTTTTTTCCTTCCTTGTGGGTATGTGTGTATATAAGAATTTGCTTTTCTATGAGTGCACCTCCCCACACAGGCTTTTTCCCACATTGAGTTTTCATAAATCACCTTGGACAAGTAGGTAGCATCATTTGTAGCAGTCTGGCTGCTTTCGGTTGTAATAGGATGGAAGGCACATGCCCCTAGCGATAAGAAAGTGCTTTTGCAGTGACTTTGAGTGGCTTGGAGCTTTGTCTTAATAATGGTGAGAAAGTGATCAAACATGACTAACAAAAGAATATTATTTTAAAAAAAGCTGGATGTGGTGGCAAATGCCTGTAATCCCCATTATTTGGGAGGGTGAGACAGGAGGATCGCATTTGGGGCCAGCCTCAGTAACATAGTGAGACCCTCAGCAACTTAGTAAAACTTAGTAACTTAGAGGAAGAATACCCCTGGGTTCAATCCCTCAGACCCCCCCCCCAAAAGTCCAGGTGTGGTGGTGCATGCCTGTAGTCCCAGCTACTCCATAGGCCAAGGCAGGAGGATCACTTGAGCCTGAGTGTGAGACCAGCCTGGGCAATGTAGTAAAATCCCATCTCAAAACTAAAACAAAATGTACAAAACAGGGACAGATGGAGAAATGAACCTTCAACCCAAAGGGAGGCGGGAGTTTGGGGACTGTGAAGACGTTCTGTATCTTGATTGTGGTGATGGTTACAGGGCAGATAGATTTGTTAACCTTTATCAAAATGTATGTAAACTAATCTTCAATAAAGTTGATTTTTAGAGCTGGGCGTGGTGGCGCATGCCTGTAATCCCAGTACTTGGGAGGCTGAGACAGGAGGATCGCAGGTTCGCAGCCAGCCTCAGCAAGTAGTGAGACTCTCATCATCCTAGCAAGATTCTGTTTCAAACTACAAAAGATGAAATAAAATAAGGCTGGGGGTGTATCTCAGAGGTAGAATGCCCCTGGGTTCAATCTCCAATACCAAAATAATAATAATAATAATATAAAATACAGTTGACTTTTATTTTTCACTTTTTTCTTTTTTTGTGGTACTGAGGATTGAACCCCAGGGGTATTCTACCTCTGAGCTACACCCCAATCCCTATTTTTTCTTTATTTTGAAACAGGGTCTCACTAAGTAGCTGAGGCTGGCTATGAACCCATGATCCTCCTGTCTCAGACTCCCAAGTACTAGGATTACAAGTGTGCACCACCATGCCCGGCTTTAAAGTTGACTTCTAGAAAACATGCATTACAGAAGCACAAGCATTCCCATCATGTTAAGGAATTGAGTTGACCATTCCAATTAAGGTTAGGACTAGATGGGAACACTCTGTAGAAACACACGTGAAAAATGAACTTTTTTTTAACTTTTCAAATAGATGTTTACTAAGAGCTTACATTCCCACATCTCCAGTCTCTGAATATTTAAGTGGGAGCTTCATTTCTCTCCTAGGTACCCGAAGGATGTTCAGGAGAGGCTGGCCCAGAACGTCTTTCTTACTGGAGGGAACATGATGTACCCCGGGATGAAAGCCAGGATAGAGAAGGAGCTGCTGGAGATGAGGCCCTTTCAGTCTTCCTTCCAGGTGCTGGTTGCGTGTGTGGCCCAATGTGTGCGTGTGTAGCCGAATGTACAGTTGTTTTCTGATTGCAAAAGTGAAAGTGTAAATGAGAAAAATGACTAATTCCGTCATCCAGAGGTATCCACTGTTGACATTTTTGTGGCTTTCCTTCTGGTCTTTAATCTATACTTAATTTTGAAGCAGACTGGGAATCATGTTTTCAGGTTTTTTGTTTTGTTTTGTTTGTAGTACTGGGGATTGAACTGAACACGGGCATTCTACCTTTAAGCTATATACCCCCAGTCCATTTTTTATTTTTTATTTTTATTTATTTATTTGTGTGGGGGGGAGTACTGGGGATTGAACCCAGGGGCATTCTACCTCTGAGCTATACCCCCAACCCACTTTTTATTTATTTTATTTTAATTAATTCATTTACTTTTTGTGGTACTGGGGATTGAACCCGGGAACATTTTCCCTCTGAGCTACACCCCTAAGCCCCTTTTTTAATTTTTTGTTTTTGAAACAGGGTCTCACCAGACCTCACCAGGTTGATGAGAGTCTCACTACTTGCTGAGGCTGTTCTCGAACCTGTGATCCTCCTATCTTAGCCTCCCAATTACTGGGATTACAGGCATGCGTCACCATGCCCAGCTATTTTTTTTTATTTTGAAACAGGGTCTTACTAAGTTTCTGAGGGCCTCACTAAGTTACTGAGGCTGGCCTTGAACCTGGCGATCCTCCTGTCTCAGCCTTCTAAGTCCTGGGATTACAGGAACATGTCACCATGCCCAGCCATATTTTATTTTTTGTTTTGAAACAGGTTCTCACTAGCTTGCTGAGAGTAAGTTGCTGAGGCTGGTCTTGAACCTACGATCCTCCTGTCTCAGCCTCCCAAGTACTGGGACTACAGGCATGCACCACCATGCCCAGCTGGGAATCATGTTTTCTATACTACTATTTGTTTTTAATTTAAAAAGGAAGACACGTGTGTAATTAAATTCAAAGAGTATGAAAGTATACAATGATAATAGGTCATGCTCCCTACCTATAGGCAAATAGCCTTTCGTAAATTTTCTACACGTGTATATTGCTTTATTACCTGAATATTCTTAACCTGTCATGAACATTTTCCCATATCATTATTATAGCAAAATTACAGTATTCTAAGACACTATTTTTTTATGACTACAGTGTGAATGTCCCACAATTTATCTACCAAGTCCCTGATTATCAGGAAACGTGGCCTGAGCTCACACTTGAACCAGGCACTGGGGATGCCGAGATGTCCTGGACACAAGGACATCTGCAAGGAGCTCTCTGTGTGAGGGGTGGCAGTCAAGCAAATGGCCACGATAACCCAAGTGCGACATGCCAGCATGGGCACCAGCAGTCTCCAGTGGCATTTGGAGAAGGCTCCATGGGGTGGATCTTCTGGAGATGCATAGTGCTGCCGTCTATACCCTGTGGAGTAGGGTAGATTGGAGAGAGCATTGCAGAGAGGAGGACTAGCATGAGCAAAGGCGCAGCGCAGAAGCTCACGGAGGGAGGGAGAAGCGACCATATGGCTGCTCAGGAGGGATGGAGGCAGGGGAGGTGGAGAGGTGAGCAGGGCCCACAGGGTGCAGAGCCCGTGCATCCTGCTAGGAAGCTCAGCCTTCCCTGCGGGCCCTGCTGCGTGATGTTTATTTATACTTTCAAGGTGTGGTGGGAGTGTGGTCAGGGTGGCCTGAGTCAGCACCAGCACTGAATCTCAGTAAGTCCCAGTCTCAGTGGTAAGAAGGGCGTGATTGTTGCGCCTTTTGGCAGGATTCAGTGTACTGGTGCATGTCAAGTGCTCAGCCCAGGCCTGCGTATAACACTCTCAGAGGTTAGCTATCATATCAGGGTCCCTAGACTGCTGCAGGTGTGATGATTCGCTGGAAGGACTCATGGGCCTCAGCATGTGATCATGTTTAACAGCTGAAACTTACGATAGTGAAAGGATGCAAAGCCACCATGCCCAGCCAAGAGTTAAAGTGTCCTGGGCAAAGGCCAAGGGAAACCAGGCACAAGCTTCTAGAATCCTTTCCCAGTGGAGTTGAACAGGGCACACCTCATTCCTCCAGCAACAAGCCGTGACAACCTGTGAAATGTTACCAGCTAGAAAAACTCTTTAGAGGCTAAGCAAAAGGTTTTTATGTGGGCACCCCATGTCTGGAGCATACCACATTCCAGATGTGCAGAAGGAAAGCAGAGTTCAGCATAAACCACATTGTTTGAACAGGCCCCATGAGCCCCTCTCATCAGATAGTGGTGGGAACCCTCCCCCAAACCTAAGTTCCTCATTCCTGCCAAGGAGCAACAGTGTAAGCGGGCCTTTTAGGATGAGCAGGAGGCCAGCTATGTTCACTTTTCACAGCTGTTACCTTTTTGCCATCAGAAACCATGAAGGAGTCTAAACAGGAGAGTCATGTGACCTATTTATGTTTTAGGAAGATATTTTTGATTCTGGTGTGAAAAACAGAGTATTAGAAGAAAGACTGGAGCCAGGTGTGGTGGCATATGTCTGTAATCCCAGCTGCTCAAGAGGCTGAAACAGGAGGATTGCAGGTTTGAGGCTAGCGTGAGAGAGAAAGAGACTAAACTATCAGACAATTTAAGTAAGCCACAATAAAAGCAGAAAAAGCCTCTTTAGGTCCAGCCTCTGAGCAAAATTATATGTATATTTTTCAGGTTATTTTCTTAGCATTGTGGGTTTTTTTTTTTTTTTTGGAACTGGGGATTGAACCCAGGGGCATTCTACCTCCAAGCTACACCCCCAGCCCTATTTTTTTATTCTTTATTTTGAAACGGGGTCTCACTAAGTTGCGAAGGGCCTCACTAAGTAGCTGAGGCTGGGCGCGAACCTGCGATCTTCCTGTCTCAGCCTCTCAAGTACTGGGATTACGAGTGCGCCACCACGCCCGGCTCATCACGTGTATTATTTTAGTTAAAAAAGATTGTTGATAGCTTGTTTTGTAACCTATATTTTTCACTTTCTTTTTTTTTTTTTTTTTTTTTTGCGGTACCGGGGATTGAACCCAGGGGCGTTCTACCTCTGCGCTACACCCCCGGCCCTATTTTTTTATAATTTATTTTGAAACCGGGTCTCACGAAGTTGCGGAGGGCCTCACTAAGTAGAGAGAGAGAGAGAGCTGAGGCTGGCCGCGAACCCGGATCCTCCGGTCTTCACCTCCCAAAGTACTGGGATTACAAGCGTGCGCCACAACGCCTGGCTTCACTTTCAAATTATTGTTTTTCCTCTACCAGTAGGTACAAAAGCATTCTTTTCATGACTAATATTCTGTTATTAACCATGGATCTTACTGCTTTCATATTGGTAATGACAATAGCTGCCATTTATTGAATACTCCAAGGCAGAGGACCAGGTGCCTTATTCTCTCAGCCAGAGCAGTGGAAGCTCTTGACATCTGATCTTAAGAAAATATCCCTTTTCACTGGCCCCTTGCCCATGTGGCAGCCTGGGCAGTCGGACGGACTCCCTGATTTGCACTTCTCTTGCCCCTGGTCTTCTCTGTGTGCCAGTTCTGTGTTGTGTGGCCAGTTCTTTATTTCCAGAAGTTGGTTTTTTGTTTTTTTTGTTTTTTTTTTTGCGGTACTGGGGATTGAACCCAGGGGCGTTCTACTTCTGAGCTACACCCCCAGCCCTATTTTTTATCCTTTATTTTGAAACCGGGTCTCGCGAAGTTGTGGAGGGCCTCACTAAGTAGCTGAGGCTGGCCGCAAACCTGGATCCTCCGGTCTCAGCCTCCCAAGTACTGGGATTACAAGCATGCGCCACCACACCCGGCTATTTCCAGAAGTTCTGAAACCACCATTCCAAGTTGGAACTCCTGGGATTGGTGGAGGGAGGGAGGCAGGTGACTCCAGAAAACAGGATACCCGATTTGAGCTGGAGAGTTGGTCAGGCCAGGCTCGGTGAGGGGCCCTCACGGAGCTTTGGTCTAGTCATGAGCCACAGGCACACAGTGCTGGCAGCATGTGTAGAACACCTGGTTCCCCGCTCCCTTGTCATTTCTCCCGAGGCTCTTGCCGCCATGGCCAGAGCTGCCTTGCATCAGCCTCCGCCTCACCTGAGTCCTGACAGCTCAGAGTGGGCAGCGCTGCGGAGCAGGAGGCTGTGCAGCTGGTCCCTCCGACCGCTCAGTGTGCAGGCTCGCGTTGCAGAGGCGCTGTTCTGAGCACGCCGGGTGTGCCACGTTTCCCGCATGCTCTCGGAGAGTCTGGGCATTTCGGCTCAGCTGTGTTTGGAGGTTGCAGAGATAGTCCTGTGCCACCTGAGAGCTCCTTGGGGACTTCCTGTGTATTTCTGAGGGTCCAAGGCAGGGCTTTGGTTGAGTCTGGAGCCCCGGGCGCTGGTGGGGACATCCTAGTGAACGTTCGCTTCTCGTTTCAGGTTCAGCTTGCCTCCAACCCCGTGCTGGATGCCTGGTATGGTGCTCGTGACTGGGCCTTGAACCACCTGGATGACGACAAGGCCTGGGTCACCAGGAAAGAGTATGAAGAAAAGGGGGGAGAGTACCTCAAGGAGCACTGCGCTTCCAACATCTACGTCCCCATCCGCCTGCCCAAGCAGGCCTCGCGCTCCTCAGAAGCCCAGGCGGCCGGCAGAGGCTCGGGCGCCGGTGGGAGCGGGGCCGGTGAGCAGGGGTAGCAGAGGCCCCTCGAGGAGACGGCTCTGCTCACGGCCCTGGGCCACGGCAGCGGCCTGATGGAACAGAGACTGGGCTAGATGTACTGGCCCAAGCCTGCTAGTTGCATTTGGCTTCAAAGTGGATTTCTCCTGGGGAGAACAGACAAGGAGCAGTGGGACTTGTCCTTTACAGAGTTGTGCGCACCAGGGACTGCCGCAGTGCGGGGACTTGGAGCGGCCCTCTGGCGTCTCTGGAGCCCGGGAAGAGCTCTGGCACTGGCTTCCTGCAACAGCACGTGAAGACAGGCGGAGGCAGGGTGTACAGAGCACAAGACTGACTTCTTACTGCATTTCAAGCCTTTTTATGTTTAAAGTCTTAAAATTTATCAGTGTAGATATTTTATTCTGAATTTATTTAGAAATTGTGTGATCACACAACAGGGGGAGATCTATGTATATAAAAAAGTAATTTTTATGTTATAGATGTGGTCACCCATGAAATCTCAGGAGCTAGAAATTCTTCCCTCCCCATGTTTTTTCCCCTTAGAAATAAGAGGAAAAAGCCCAGAGAAGACCACCAGCTTGTGCCAGCCAGAGCGCGTGGCGCCTCTCCATGGACAGAAATGGGCAGGGACCCGGCTTATGTTGATACTTTGTTTGCTGGAAACTTGTACCATATGAGGCCTTTCTGCAGATTTTTTAATTTCTGTCTGTGAGTTTGTTCACTCTATAACTTTTTTTTTCCTTGTGATAATAGGGATTGAACCCAGGGACACTACCACTGAGCTACACCCCCAGCCCTTTTTATTTTTTATTTTGAGATAGGGTCTAAGTTGCCCAGGCTGGCATTCAATTTGTAATCCTCCTGCCTCAGCCTCCCTAGTGGCTGGGATTACAGGTGTGTGCCACTGTGCCTGGGTATTGGCTCCTGAAGTTCTTCAGGCCTTTTTGAAGAAATAGACTGGAAAAGCCAGGCACAGTGGCACACGCCTGTAATTCCAGTACTTGGGAGGCTGAGACAGGAGGATCGCAGGTTCAAAGCCAGCCTCAGCAACTTAGCAAGGCTCCCTGCATCTTGGTGAGACTTTGTTTCTAAATAAAAAATAAAATAGAGTCTGGTGTGTAGCTCAGAGGTTGAATGTCCCTGGGTTCAGTCCCCAGCACCACATACGCACATGACTGGAGGTGAATCCTATAGGTTTTTCAGTCCTGCCACAATCTTATTTCCTGAGCACTTGCTTCAGTGAGTGGCTGTCTTGGATACCTCATGTCTCCATCTTAGTTGGACAATAACTCCTCTTACAGAGATTGCTTGGTGAGAACTTCATTTTTGGCGGGTGTACTGGGGATTGAACCCAGAGGCATTCTACCTTTGAGCTACACCTGCAGCCTGATTTTATTTCTTATTTGGAAATAGGGTCTCGCTAGGTTGATGAGTCTCACTACTTGCTGAGGCTGTCCTCGAACCTGCGATCCTCCTGTCTCAGCCTCCCAAGTACTGGGATTACAGGCGTGCGTCACCGTGCCCAGCGCTTGGTGAGAACTTTAACTCACCAAGTATTCAGCCACAGAACGCACACATTTAGACCCTGCCAACCTCCAGCCTGCCCCTGTGATGGGGCCACCTGAGAACCTGCTTGCTCATAGTTTACTGAGGATAATCACCTGCATCTCCAGCTCTCGAGGGCTTGGAAACACAGACCAGGAGCGGGCAGTGGTGGTGAAGAGGTAGGAGACCCACATGGACCCAAGCACTCCCAAGGCATCGCCCTGTGAGCCACTGGCTGTCACCCCTGAGCCCAAGGGCTGAGGCAGCAGGAAGCAAGAGCTCTTGAGAAAAGGAAGGGTGTGAAGAAGGCAGGACAGTCCCACAGCATCATTCCAGGGAGAGATTGCCTGCTCTCAGGTCTTCCCTCTGTCCACAGTTCAGCTTGAATGACAGTGGTGGGGTCGAAAGACTGCCTTGCAGGTCACACCCCTATGGGGAGGGGCCCTGGGCAGGAGAGCCCCAGCACTCAGCCAAAAAGCAAGATGCAGCTGCTCAGGCCTGTGGGTTGTAGGCTGGAACACAGGAGGAGGTCGGGCTGAGCCTTGAGCCGCCTAATTTTTTCTCTTCTATTCGGTACGCCATGCCCTTCATGACCGCCTTAGGCATAAGGTGGAGGCATGCCAGCAATAGCAGAACCCAGAAAACAGCTGGGTATGGTGGCACGCACCTGTCATCCCAGTACTTGGGAGGCTGAGACAGGAGGATCGCAAGTTTGATGCCAGCCTCATCAACTTAGTGAGATCCTGTTTCCAAAGGGCTGGGGTGAGCCGGGCGTGTTGGCGCACGCTTGTAATCCCAGTACTTTGGGAGGCGGAGACCGGAGGATCCGGGTTCGTGGCCAGCCTCAGCGTGCCATGATCGATCTCTCTCTGTCTCTCTGTCTCTGTCTCTCTCTCTCTCTCTCTCTCTCTACCTAACGAGGCCCTCCGCAACTTCGTGAGACCCGGTTTCAAAAATAAAGCATAAAAAAATAGGGCAGGGGGTGTAGAGCGGAGGTAGAACGCCCCTAGGTTCAATCCCCAACAAACACACACACACACACACACACACCACACCACACACACACACAAGCTGGCTTGGGTGCAAGGGAAGGAAGGGGCTTGGAACAATTTCCCACTTCCTCTCTCCGGCCCCTGACTTTCCACACACTGCTTCTACGATTGATACCTCGTGAGTGGAGTGAGTCCTGCAGTGATTGTCCTGACAGGTTTCTTGACTTCGTGCCTCTTAAGTTCTTCCATGCTGTCATGCAAGGTTTCCTTTTCTTTTTTTGTGTGTAGTACTGGGGGTGGAACCCAGGGGCCGTCTACCTCCAGGTTACACCCCCAGACCTGTTTCAGTTTTTTTTATTTGGAAATAGGCTCTTGCTAAGTTGCAGAGGACCTCACTAGGTTGCTGAGGCTGGCTTCGAACCTGCAATCCTGTCTCAGCCTCCCAAGTACTGGGATTACAGGTGTGTGCCACCATGCCCTGCTTGCCCATCTTTCAACTGGGCTATTTTATCTTTTGCTGTTGAGTTGTAGGAGTGCTTTGTATATCCCAGATATTAATTCCTTGTCACATGGTTTGCAGACATTTTCTCCCGTCCCGCAGGTAGCTGTCATTCAGTCCATTCCCTTGTGCTGTGCAGAAGCGTCTGTTTGATGCGATCCCATTCGTCTGTTTTTGCATTGTTGCCTGTGCCTTTGGTGTCATAGCCAACAAATCATCAACAAATCTGACACCAGGAAGGTTTTTCCTTACGTTTTTTTCTAGGAATTTTATAGTTTCAGGTCTTATGTTTAGGTCTTAATGGAATTGGATTTTATATTGAAGAATTTCTAAATGGAAAAAGTTAATATTTAAATTGATAACTCAAAACTATTACCTACCCCCCCACAAGAAAACACCCTAAATACTGTAAGGACACACTGTGATTGGGAGAGTTGACTCATAAATGTCAGATTCTATGGAAAAAAAGAAGGCTGGGGATGTAATTTAGTGGTAGAGTGTTCGCCTGGCACATGCGAGGCCCTTGGTTCCGTCCCTAGCACTGTCAGAGGAGGAAAACAACTCTGGGCCTCTACGCAGGTGGAATGAGTTACACACAGAAGAAAGATTATATGATACCAGGGGATTTTTTGGTATCAGACTTTTTTCCCTTAAGAGAATGGGCATCAGATGTTTTAACAGCAATATCTATTGCTAGAACATTGATACAAGAATAATTAGAAAACAAAAATGGTAAAATAGCTAAATCAGCTTGGGAAAAGGCAGAATTTAAAAACCAGAAAACCCAATTGAGAATATAGTACAAATATACGAAATATGGAAATAATCATCAGAAGAAATAAAAAGCATCTACTTTGCACAACTCTTTGTAAATACATTAGAATATCTAGATCGAATAGTTTTCTAGGAAAACTAATTTTTCTCTGCAAAACTGACTTGCAGAGATATACAAGTCCAAACAGACCTGTTTCCATAAGAGGACTTGGGAACATTGTCACAACTGCTGCTTGTCTCCACCAAAGATGCTTCAGGTCCAGTGAGCTCACAGAATTCTATTACCGTAAAGACTAGACGCTTCCTTCAGTATTCCTTAAACTTTTTCAGAGCACAAGAAACACATTGTAAACTATTTTATGTGGTGTGTATAAAGACCATCAAAATAGTTTTTAATATTTACTATTAAAATCCAATAGATTGCACACAGACACACACACACACACAAGACAGACTAATCTCACTAAGAAATGTCAATGAAGATGAGAGTAGGTGGCATACGCCTGTATTTCCAGCTACTTTGAAGACTGAGGCAGAAGGATAGCCAGCTCCATGTCAGTCTTGCAAACTTACTGAGACCCTGTCTCAGAATAAAAAAGGGGTGTGGGTGTAGCTCAGTGATAAAGCAGTTGCCTAGCATGCATGAGGCCCTAGGTTCAATCCCCAGTATTGCCAAAAAAAAATCAATTTGCAAATCATCCACCAATACATTAAAAGATAATACATTGTGACCAAATGTATTTGTTGTTGTTGGTGGTGGTTTTTTTGTTTTGGTTTGGTTTGGTTTTTTTGCGGTACCAGGGATTGAACCCAGGGGCGTTCTACCTCTGCGCTACACCCCCGGCCCTATTTTTTATACTTTTATTTTGAAACCGGGTCTCACGAAGTTGCAGAGGGCCTCACTAGGTAGAGAGAGAGAATGACAGGGAGAGAGAGAGAGAGCTGAGGCTGACCTTGAACCCAGATCCTCCGGTCTCCGCCTCCCAAAGTACTGGGATTATAAGCGTGCGCCACCACGCCCGGCCCAAATGTATTTGTATTCCAGGAATGTAGGCATATCCACCCAACACCAAAAATCTCAACACTAGGCTTATTTCTCTTTTTGGTACTGGGGTTTGAACACAAGGGCATTCACCTCTGAGCTACACCCCAACCCCTTTTATTTTTTATCTTGAAACAGGGTCTCACTAAGTTGCTGAGGACCTTGCTAAGTTGCTGAGGCTGGCCTTGAACCTGCAATCTTCCTGTTTCCACCTCCCTGGTACTGGGATTAAGCGCGTGTGCCACTGTGCAAGAAATGAACCACCGGGTTTATTTCTTATTCTGTGTATCTAATGGACGTCAGTATGGCAGGCGGGCTGGAATACATCGTGCTGCACGGTCCTCCACTCTCTGCCGTCTGTGATGCTGCCATCTCAACACAGCAAGAAAGAGAACACCCAGGGTTAAGTCCTGCCTCCCACGAGTTCCACCCAGAGTGACACGATCACAGCGACTTACGTTTCACTGGCCAAAACAGATCACTTAGCCATGCTTAGTTTCTTAGAATTCCATCTTCCTCTATTTAGTTATGCCTCTCGGTGCTACTTTCTGGTAGTTGCTCTAGGGATGACAACACACATCCTCAAGTTATTTCATCTACCTTGAAGAAATTCCGTAACACATTCACATGGTACCATGGTAGAACTCCATTTCCCCACTGATCCTTCACACTGTTTTCATGTGTTATTGCTACTTATGTTTTAAGCCCCATTGTACAGTCTTAATATTTTCATCTTCTAGAGAAATCTAAAAATGTGGTCTTTCAATTTACCTACATGTTGACTCTCCCACACAGGAGGATGGGGTAGGAGGAAGGACATTTCCTTCACTGGTCTCACACATAACCTCAGGAATGCTTAATAGGATGAGGGAAGGAGGCCTTGCCTTCCCTCTAGGGTCTAGCTTAGCCTCTTGGGAGCTGGGCGTGGTGGTGCATGCCTGAAATCCCAGGATTTGGGAGGCTGAGACAGGAGAATCACAGGTTCAAGGAAAACCTCACAAGTGTGAGACTCAGCAACCCAGCCCCTGGGTTCAATCCCAAGTAGCAAAAAAAAAAAAAAAAAAAAAAAAAAAAAAAAAAAAAAAAAAAAAAAAAAAAAAAAGCCACCTCAGCCTAGATGTCCTGGTTCAGCAAGATTGAGAAATGAATTGGGTTGCCTAGCACTTTCCAGCCTGTGAAACACTATGAACACCTGGCCAGGCACGGGATATTCTTTTCCTGAAAACCATGTCCCAGCCCCGGCGATGACTTGAGGGTTGCTGGGGCTTGAGGTTGCTGGTATTCCCCGGCCTGGGCGAACTTCTGGAATCTTCGGTCCCCAGGGTTTGGGTTGTTGTACCTGCTGACCACACCTGGCTTGAGACACTTCAGCAGTAATCGCACTGTGTTTCATCACAAGTGTTGCTATGTCTGTGAGGCTTTGCAACCACACCAGTGATGGCCGTCCCTGATGATCATTACTAGGAAAGAAGATTCCAAGTGCAAGACCTAAATCCTCCCGTTGATGGCGCTTCTATCACCTTTGTCATAGGCTGACCTTCAGCCACTGTGAGAACATGCTAGAGGATGCATACTCCTGAGATGAGCGCAATGGACCAGAATATTGGCACAGGTCCCCAAGGGGGAGGTCGACCTGCCCTTTTTCCGGACAGCCTTTTCTAAAACCTTCTGGGCCTGACAGTAGAGAAGGTCTTAAAATACTGCTGAGACATACTAGGAAATCTGGGGCCATGCGGTTAATCCTAGCACCCCTCAGTGTGGGCCAAGCCATGGACTGTGGCAAGGGGGTGAGAAAACAGGTCCTCTGGTGCCACCTGGTGGCTTTCTGGGGTGCACCACAATGACATGGATGCAAAAGCTCTGAAGACTTCTGAATTCAGGGCTGGTTTTGGAGAAGAAGGGCTTAATATTTTTAAATTTTTAATTAAGTTTTTTCCTACTGTGATTAAACCAGGGGTATTCTGCCTCTGAGATACACCCCACCCCTTTTTATTTTTTATTTTAGAAATTTCGTTTTGGTCCTGGGGATTGAACCCAGGGACATATACCACAGAGCTACACCCCCACCCTATTTTATTTTGAAACAGGGTCTTACTAAGTTGCTGAGGACTTCACTAAACTGCCAAGGCTGTCCTCAAACCTGCAATTCTCCTGTCTCAGTCTCCCAAGTACTGGGATTACAGGTGTGCACCACCATGCCTGGCTTTTTATTTTTTATTTTGAAACAGGGTCTTGCTAAATTGCTGAGGAGTAAGTTGCCGAGGTCAGTCTCAAACCTGCAATCCTCCTGTCTCAGCCTTCCAAATACTGGGATTACAGGTGTGCACCACCACGCCTGGCTGGAAAGGGTCAACTTTAAAGGCAGCCCTTTAAGCCGGGCGTGGTGGCTCACACTTGTAAGCCCAGTATTTAGGAGGCTGAGACCAGAGGATCCGGGTTCACGGCCAGCCTCAGCTACTTAGTGAGGCCCTCCGTAACTTAGTGAGACCCTGTTTCAAAATAAAGAATAAAATAGGGCTGGGGTGTAGCTCGGAGGTAGAATGCCCCTGGGTTCAATCCCCGGTACCACACACACACACACACACACACACACACACACACAGGCAGCCCTCTGAGGAGCTTGGTTGGATGAGAGGGCAGGGGTGGAGCTTGAAGGTGCAGCGCGTTGGAATCTAGAAACCTCCATTGCTCTTTTTCATGTTCTGAGTTCCTGGCCCGCTCCCTTTGCGCCCTGCTGTCTAATGGAGCTCCAGCGGTGACCTCTCGAATGCAGATCCTCCTGACTGACAAGAAAAAGATGTTCTGGAAGAGCGCCGCTCCTGAGAGCACCTTGAAAGAACTTGTTCTGATGGAGAAATAACGGAGAGCACTTACTCCAGCCTTCCCTCTAGCCCAGCACAGGCGCTTGTGTGAAAACACGGGACTCACGCTGCTCTGGTGGCAAACAGTGTATGGAACCTTTTTTTTAAATCCCCAGCAAAACACACACACACACACACACACACACACACACACACACACACCTGAGACATACTAGGAAATCTGGGAACATGCCAATCACACCCAGTTAATCCTAGCACCACTCAGTGTGGGCTAAGCCGGGGATTTTACTTGGGAGGCTGAGACAGGAGGATCGCAGGTTTGAGGCCAGACTCAGCAACTTAGGTTCCTCAGCAACTTAGCAAGACCCTGTTTCAAAATAAAATTAAAATAGGGCTCTAGGGGTGTAGCTCGGAGGTAGAATGCCCCTGGGTGCAACCTACAGTACCTAACAAAAACTGAAACAAAACAAAATACAAAACCCAGAGTTTGAGAGTCTTTGCCTCATTTTAATTAACAATATGTGCTTTATACTGAGTGAATATTGTGTGCCTCTTGTGTGGCTCAGTGGGAGATTGCTGTCCTAATACATGCCAAGCCCTGGGTTCCAGCACTGCAAGAAACAATACATGCTTTGTATATTTGACTTGGGAATTGTGTATGTTATACACAATTATAAAACAAGCCAGTTTCAACTGAAATAACATAATCCTTAAAACCAAACTAAAGTGAGACAAGGGAACCTAATTATATATCAAGTTGGTGGCTTACGCAGACAGGACTTATTTTAAGTGATTTTAAGTAGGTGACTTTATTTTAAGTGACTTTTTCACAGTTGTTGAGAAAAAAATAGTAGTTGAATGTACATTTTTTAGTGGGATACATCCTAAAAAAGGAACTGCAAAAAATCATACTGTTTTTAGTAATGTTAGTAATAGCATTGGTATGGCTATTCTGAAGACATAAATGCATGTGTCTATGTATTCAAATAATTATGTTAATGTTAGGTGCTAAGATTTGCAGCATAAAATATAAAAATATAAAAGAAAAATTAAATTAAAATTCCGTAGTCTTACATTTGAATCGCAAATATCAGTATGAACACATGATGTTTTCTTTTTGGAAATATTAATTTCTCTGTCAAAATGCAGTCTAGAAATAATGGACAGCTCATGACAAGGCGCATCCCTCGTGTCCACATTGTAGTTTCTCAGCACCATTTCCCATCGAAAGGAACCTTCGCTCCATGCAGAAATAAAGGGCTCTTTCCAGTTCTGGGGCAGGAAAAGTGGAAGATGAACCTGGATATTTTGTTGTATCCGAAAGCAGGGAGATTATGGACATCCCTGAAGACCCTTGGAATCATAGCAAAAAATTTCAAGAGCCAACTGGAAGGGGCTCACACTGGTCCAGGAATGGACAACTTGAGCATCAAAAAGAATAACAAAGAAGGCTGAAAAAAAAAACATTAAAATCCATGTGTTCATCACTGGTGGAGGATGCTAGGGAACCAGCTCTTAAGCCTGAAACTAATACATAAAGGAGTTTTGAAAAGCAGATATTGATCCTGCCTTTCCTGGGCTAACTGTACCCCATGGTAACCAAGTTGATGATAAAGGGAAGTTTGTAGGGGATTTCCAGCTAAGAGATGAAAGAACGATGGAATACCACTATTTTTTTTTTTTTTGCAGTACCAGGGATTGAACGCAGGGGCGTTCTACCTCCGCGCTACGCCCCCGGCCCTATTTTTTATGCTTTATTTTGAAACCAGGTCTCACGAAGTTGTGGAGGGCCTCACTAAGGAGAGAGAGAGAGAGAGAGAGGGCGCTGACGCTGGCCGCGAACCCGGATCCTCCGGTCTCCGCCTCCCAAAGTACTGGGATTACAAGCGTGTGCCATCACGCCCGGCAAAATACCACTATTTTCTAACTCCTAATGAAATAATGGCAAGAGACAATGACAATCAATGACAGCTGAAAACATTTGTTAAAAAGTCAAAAGGAGCCAAGTGTGGTGGCACATATCTGTACTCCTAGTACTTGGGAGGCTGAGACAGGAGGATCGCAGGTTTGAGGGCAGCCTCAGCAAGTAGTGAGACTCTCATCCACCTAGTGGGACCCTGTTTCAAAATAAAAAATAAAAATAGGGCTGGGGGTGTAGCTCAGAGGTAAAATGCCTCTGGGCTCAATCTCCAGTAAAACACACACACACACACACACACACACACACACACACAGTTAAAGGGTGCGGTGGCGTACACCTGTAATCCCAGTACTTGGCAGGCTGAGACAGGAGGATCGCAGATGCGAGACCAGCCTCAGCAACTTAGCAAGACCTTGTTTGAAAATAAAAATAAAGCTAGGCGTGGTGGCACACACCTGTAATCCCAGTACCTGGGAGACTGAAGCAGGAGGATTGCAGGTTTGAGGACAGCCTCAGCAAGTAGTGAGACTCTCATCAACCTAGTGAGACCCTGTTTCAAAATAAAAAAATAAAAATAATAGGGCTAGGGGTGTAGCTCGGAGGTAGAATGCCTCTGGGTTCAATTCCCAGCACAACACACACACACACACACCCCAAAATAAAAGTAAAATGGGGCTGGAGGTGTTGTTCGGAGGTAGAATGCCCCTGGGTAAAATCCCCAGGACAAAAAAAAAAAAAGTTGAAGGGGATCTTCCAATGGATGGATATTATGTTTCTCCTGATGTGATACAAGATAATATACTGAACATCACCCATGCAATATTCTTTTTTTTTTTTTTTTGC
>PVJS01033398.1:0-22204 GCA_004027185.1 Glis glis | reverse complement strand
AAAAAAAAAAAAAAAAAAAAAAAAAAAAAAAAAAAAAAAAAAAAAAAAAAAAAAAAAAAAAAAAAAAAAAAAAAAAAAAAAAAAAAAAAAAAAAAAAAAAAAAAAAAAAAAAAAAAAAAAAAAAAAAAAAAAAAAAAAAAAAAAAAAAAAAAAAAAAAAAAAAAAAAAAAAAAAAAAAAAAAAAAAAAAAAAAAAATCATACGCTTGCTTCTCATTTTCTTCCATGAATACTTGTAGGAAGAAAAGATAAGTGCCATAGCCATCTCTAAAAAGTCAGGAAACAAATTAGCGTGAAGTTTCTCTATAATTACTGTGTTATATAATTCACTTCATTTTCCCCTAGAGAATGCAGTATAAAAAAAGAAAATTTCAGAAGGGATTAAAACAAAATTGTTCTCTTGCTGAACCTCAGGAAATTTCCAAGCTTGGCTACCTTTGATAACTTTTATAAACCATTTCACTAAATATTCCACCTAATGAAAAACCTCCTCAGAAACTTTCTATAAAAATAGTGACAGATGGAATATTTTGCAAATAATCCACGAGAATCTTCCTCCAGATTGGTTGAAGGGGAATATGGCATTATTTTTTCTATTTTTGGTTTTGTATTCTTTCCTGTGTTCATTTCCTGTTGCTGCTTTAATGAGTTACACTTAACACACATCTATTCTCTTACCATTCTGGAAGACAGAGGTCTGAAGGTCTGTTTCACTGATCTAAAGTCAAAGTATTGGAAGGCCCACATTCCCTCTAGAGCTCTGCCTTTTCCAGCTTTAGAGGAGCATTCCTTTCATTGTTTGGCACATGGACCCTTCATCTTTAAAGCCAGTAGCACAGCATCTTCAAATGTCTCTGTGCTTCCATCATCTTCTGGGACGGTAGCATCATCTCCCTCTGCCAGTCCCTTTAAAGATTCCTGTGGTAGATCACTGTGCCTGCATGGATAATCCAGTATAATCTTCTCGTCTCCGAATCCTTAATTTAATCACATCTGTGAAGTCCCTTTTGCCATTTAAGGCAACATACTCGCAGAATCAGGGGATTAGGATGTAGATCTTGAGAAAAATTATTTAGCCTACCACAAAGCCTTGGGTTCTTTACTTAGGTCAGGATTCCTCAAGTAATTTGTGTGTTGAACTAGCTCAAATTAAGAAAAGCAATGAAAAGCCCTAGGTTACTCACCCTACATCTATAGGCTAAACTTTCTGCTAAAATCAAACAAGTAAATCATCCATTAAGCTTAGCTTAAGTCAAAATTTGGGTGGTTAAAAAATAGCGAAACTGGTCATTGAGGTGGAACTGTTCATTTTCCCAGCAATTTATTCTATTCAAGAATATAAATGTCATCATTTGTTTGCCAAGTTCAATAAAAACTTCATCTAGAGTGGTTGCTTCAGGGGAGCACTGGGTAAATATTGCCTTTTGTTTAAATTTGATCACAAACACAATTTAGTGTCTTCCTAGTTAACTTTAACTATCATTTTTAATGTATTCTTACCTAACACAGTTTTATTAGCAGCATAAAAACAAACTTGCACCATAATTCTTCCACTGACAATGTTGCCTACTTGAAGGCATCATGAAGTATAATTCATACATTATTTAAAAAGAAGACACCCTTAATACATTCTTATCTGCAAAGGAAAGTAATATATTTCAATTGACAATTACGTTAGTAGAAAGAATGATTCAAGCATGTATTCAGACCATATAACTGAAATAATGCATGTATGAAATCTCATTGACTCAGAAAGTAAGTAATACGTGATGTATAATCTCTGGTAAAAGGAATATTTCATAAGGTAAATCAGATTTAAAAAAACAAAGCACCAAATGCAAATACCTGTGAGTAGGATATGGAATCAGATGCATATTCAACCATCATATTATACAATAGATAAGACAGACTTAACATAATCTGAAGTACAACATTCAAAAGCAATAGTGTGAAGATTAACTTTTTTATGAAAGCTCAGGCTGCTTATTTTTTGGGGGTTATACAAATAAATGATAAATTATTCTAATGGTTTTAATAGTTTGTAAAAGTAACATCCTAACTAAAATACTGTTAACCAAAGGTCAGAACTGGTAAATAAATCAATAGCAATTTGCCACAGAGTACAGTTTGCATCTAAAAGGCAAATGTTGAGCATGTTAGTATTAGTAATGAGGAAAGAAACACTTGTAATCTTTATTCTGTTCCCTTCCTAAATCTCACTAAGGTGAAAATAAGACATCAAGTATTATCAGAAGTGTACACAGAATAGAATATGGGATATCGGGAGACAAGAGATGGCAGTCAAATTTTGGAATGAAGAAACAAATGGAAGAGAGCTTGTTGAGTTAGCTAAACCAGGGAGCAACTACCTGACCAGGTGAAATGGATTCACCAAGAGAATGGAGCCAAGGTCATATGCACAGTCCTTCCTAGTCTTAGAAGTTATTTACCAGGGACCTCTGAAGTCCAGGGAGCAGGCTGGGCCTGAGACTAGAGGGTTACTTCTAAGTCTTTAAAAGGAAATCTAGCTTCTCAGACCCCATGGGTTACTCAGATGAAGTTTACTTTCTGAAAAGATCCACCAGCTGAGGGTGAGGGTAGACTACTGCAGTGAAAAGAGAGGTCAAATTTACTGTCCACATTAAATGGGAGCAGGGAATTCTTTTCTCAGGAAAATAAGTAGCTCAAGAATAAAGACATATAAGTTCTGATTGACATTTGGATGTCCTTCTTCAAAAAACAAACAAGCAAACAAACAAAAATAGCTGGTCCCTGTTCATTAACCCAAAGGCATCTCTCTCTCTCTCTCTCTCTCTCTCTCTCTCTCTCCCCTCACACACACTCCACATGGACACACCATAGTATTTCCAATCAGACTTTAGTGTGCTTTGCTTTCAAATATAAATGGATAGTCAAGGATTATATTTGAGAAATGTCTCTAATGTGAAAGACTCAAACAGTAGTAAAATAAAAATACAAAACCTTGAAATAGTAGAGTTCATGAGGAAAAAACTAAATAAATGGTTGTATGTGTTTTGTGTATGTGTATTATCAGATATAAAACAAAAGATACTGTGGATATTGCACCTATGTGATTTGATCGGGAAAGTATGAATGGAAACATATAGAAAATTGAATAAACCTCTTAGAATTTAAAATAATGTCTGTTCAAAAATAACCCAATAAAAAAGTGGAAGAAATCTGAGTATAAAAATAGAACAAATGGATGGAAAAAAGGAATCTAGTTATGTATATGGTAGAGAGTTAATTAAGGAAAGTAAGCAATGACTAGTGGGGATTCCAGAAAGAGAAAACAGAGGGTCAGAAATGACTCAATAAATAATAGATAATGATTTTTCAATATGGAAAGACATGTTTTCTGAATTGAAAGATTCAGCCAAATGCACAAGCACAAATGAATGGAAAATAGGCCCAGAAAAGACACAATATTATAAAATTGTAAAATACCAGGTAGAAAAATTATGAAATCTTCTAAAAATCACCAGTCATGTACAATAGATTGAGAACCTAAAGGTTATCAGACTACTCAAACCGGAAGTTAGACAAGAGCAGAATCAAGTACTGCCTTCAAATCTTTTGAGGGGTAAAATTTTTTAACCTAGAATTCTATAACCGGCCATATAACCAATCATATATATGTGAGGGTATAAGGAAGACTTCTTGAAACGGTCACAATTTCAGTCTTTCTTAAGATACTACTGAAAGGCATTCACCCTAGGAATAACTAGGCATGAGACTCAGAAAGCAGGAGACCCAGCATGAGAGGCAGAGGCAGTTCCTGAAGCTATGAGGAGACATTTCATGAAACAACTGTGCTGTGAACAAAGGGAAATGAACTTCCCTGGATGGGGCAGCTGAGACAGGTCCTTGTCTTTAAAAAGAAAAGAGGACTGTTAGACCCCTGCATGGATTTGACTTTGCTGAGATAAGTCTGTCATTCTCTCTGAAAGTTTGCATTGAGTTAATAATAGTTATAGTTACACAGAAAAATAAATGAGAAAAATGAAGCAATTACTGGCTCCCCCCAGAAAGTTAGAAAATAAATGCAATCACAGTGCACCAAATGGCTTATCTATGATTAGTAGTTATATAGTTATATAAATGCTGAATATTAATTTAATAAAAGTAAGTGGCATAAGCCAGGTGTGGTAGTTCATGCCTGTAATTACAGTACTTGGGAGGCTGAGACAGGAGTATCACAGGTTTGAGGCCAGCCTCAGCAACTTAGTGAGACCCTGTTTCAAAATAAAAAAATACAAATAGGGCTGGGGGTATAATTTGGAGATATAATGTCCCTGGGTTCCATCCCCAGTGCAAAAGAAAGTAAGTAAATAAATAAATAAATAATAAAATGGGCTGGGGTGTAGCTTGGAGGTAAAATGTCCCTGGGTTCAATCTCTAGTATTCCCTCCTGGAAAGGAAAGGAAAAGAAAGGAAAGGAGAGGGGAGGGGAGGGGAGGGGAGGGGAGGGGAAGGGAGGGGAGGGGAAGCGAGGGGAGGGGAATAAGTAGCATAAGTAGGAGGTTGGAGGAGAAAAGAAATGTATATAGCATGGGGTAGAAAAAGCATATCTCTTTCATAAGATACAAGTACATTTTTATAGGAAGCACACATCTAGCAAAAATCTTATACTCCATTAATGGCTAGCCCTTTTCAATGCTTGTGTTCAAGGAAGTAATCCAAACATGTTTTGACATTGCATACCAAATGTCACTGGATTCATCTGATTTCTATGACTCCAACTGCAATTTGCAGTGGCTTCAAGATGGCTCTAAGATAATTCCAAAGCTTTCAACATAAATTGGTCCTCTTAAACACTGTGCATAAATTTTTCTCAGGCTCCAGCTGACCAAATGGCAATCAAAATGAAACACAAACACAATGTTAATATTGCCTATCGCTCACTGGGCATGGAAAGTAACAAAGCAAAATATAACCACCACTCACACACTTAGAGGAAGCAATTTTTCACTGAGATGATTATATGTTGTCAATGTATTAATTCAAATGAAGAAAAAATGCTTATATCTATTATGTCCAGCTATTGTGTCAGGTAAGCAGGAAATATAAATATGCACAAGACAGTCACAACATTCAAGGGGTTTATAATCAAGAAAATTGATACACTAGAGGCTTTCTAAACTGACCTCCATTTATCTGGCTTCCTGAACTAATTTTCGTTTGCCATTTCTTTCTTTAAACACAGAGACATGTCCTTGGCATGTTAAAAACCCAAGGTAATGACTATGTCCTCACAAGGAGCTTCTTCACCCAGTTGGGTTGTATGCCTACAATGAGTCAATAGTGTTTGTTTTCAAACCCATTTATCCTTTGTACTTTTCATTATAATTATATAAATTTGATTAGACATTATAAAATCAATGAAATCTGAGTATTAAATTGAAAAGAACTGGTTGAAAGGTTTGGGAAGGCTTGCTAATGATGAAAAGTTGAAAAAGTATTATTGAATTAGACATGGAAAAATATCACAAAAGCCCAAAAGGATTTTTCAGATAACTTTGCAACCATCTTCACATTTTCACTTCTTTTTTAAGAAAATAAAACTAGATATGGAAAGGATACATAATGGATGCAGTATATACTAAAAATACAACACAAAATATTCAAGAGAAGATCCATATTCAAAGAAAAAAATTCAATTATTTATCAAAAGATGGATCATTGAAAGCATATTTATACATCTTAAGTTAAATAAATGTTCAAGGTTGTTATGTATGAATTTGAATTCCATACTGTAACCAACATGTAGATAAACCAGTCTATTTCTGGTCCTGATAATATTGAATAAGAGAACTTCCTCTATTTGCAGTTGGGGCCCCAAGGGATGTATTTGTAATAGCACCTCTTAGGGTGGAGAGGATGTGTTGTTCTGGTCCATTCATCAACCTAATGTCCCCAGCTGTGGTCAGCAAAACTAACCGATAACGCACATTTCCAATGTGTCTGGCTATACTAAGCAAAATAAACTGGCCTAATTTTAGGGATTCACATGGGATCTCAACATTTTGACAGCTATTTTCTAAACTATGAAGGTATTAACATAGTGAACTAAATTTTATGAAAGAAAAAAATATTGCAGGTTCTTAAAAAAAAGACTATAATGTAGAATGGAATTTTAGAAGCTCAGATTGGAAAGGATCTGATATAGCATATAACCTAATCACCTATTCAATTTATTAAAAATGGAGATACACCTGGAGTTTAAGAGGAATATGATATAACAGTTATATGTGTCCATGGGAGTAGTAATTACCTCCTGATGGCAATAGAAAATCCACCACCTCAAAACTTTGTCTATTAAATCTGAGGTATTGATTTCAGCCACGATGGGGAAAAGTTTAAAGTTACAGAGTACTCCATGGAATAACTTTGTTTCCTTTGAAATTACTTGAAATAAAAATTAAAATAAATTATGGCAAAAATATATTTTACTGTTTTAGAGTCTTACATAATTATGCTTATTTAAATTAGAATATGTTGACTCAAATAACTCTTATTAATTATGTTTTTTTTATGTTTTTATTGGTGCATTGTAGTCTCACTTCACAATGAGTATCAGTTTGGTGTTAACATACATGCACACAGCTCTTGGTGTCCCTCTCCCCGCTTCCCCCCCACATGTAGCACTGAGAATGATGTTGGTATAATCTCACATATACACATTGTTTATGACAGTAATTCCATGGATTCACTACTTTCTTACCCTTCCCCTTCCCTTGTATCCCTTCCCTTGCACCTCTGAGGGTTCTCCATTGTCATTGGATTAATTATGTTTTAAGAATGTCACAGGTCAGTAGTACAAAATAAAACAAAGATCCTTCTATTTAGTATAATATATATCAGGAAATTTGGTCATAATTTTCATTTTTATGAACTTTCACCATGAAAATCAAAGGTCTAACCCCACACAGTTAAATAAAGAATAGATCAACTCAAAACTTTTGGTAAATTATGGGTTAAACTTGAAGTAGTCTGACAATTGTTTATGAGAGTGTTTGGCATCATGAGAAATGGAAAACTGGCTTAGCAGTTTACCTCACTTTCTTTTTGTAAATTAAATATATTTAACTGATATGTAAAAAGATGACAATTATACATATTAATGAGGTAACATGATATTTTGATATATGTATACAGTGCACAATGATTAAATCAAGTTACATATGTCTTCTCAAACATTTAACATGTCTTAATGGTATAAGCTTTCAAAATTCTTTCTTCTAGATTTTTGAAATATACAGAAATAAAATGACTATAGATAATGTTATCATTAGATATGTTATCATTATCTATAGTCACCCTACTATACAGTAACAGAACAGAACTTCTTACTTCCATCTATCTGTAACTTAATACCCATTGATCAACCTTTCCCTATCCTTCCCTCCCCACTACTTTCCTGAGTCTCTGGTAACCACTATTTTACTTTCAACTTCCATGAAATCTACTTTTGTAGATTTTGTAAATCAGTGAGGTCGTGTGGTACTTGCCTTTCTATGCCTTTCTTATTTCACTTAATTATCTCTAGTTCCATCCATGTTGTCACCAATATCAGGATTTTACTCTTTACTATGGCTGAATTATATTCCATCGTGCATATGTATCACATTTTATTTATCTATTTATTAATGCCCAAAAGGTATATGAAAAAGTGCTCAGGATTATAAATCACCAGTCATCAATGGAATAACTTTCTGCATAAAGTTGCTTCTTCAGTATTTCACCTCAGCTGGAAGTTGTTCATTGATTTCTACATTCCCCAGAAGTAAGAAATTCTACCTTCTGATGCAGCCCCGTTCCATTTCTAGGAAAATTATAACAAAGAGAAGAAAACTGTCTCTCTGTTCTTTCTTTGGCCCTTATCCAAAGACCACTTGTACCTTAAACCAAGGCTCAAAAATTTAAGTTCCGGTCATTACTATAGGCCATCTCTGTGGCAACCATCCATTCCTAACTCTGGTGTTTTCCACTCTCCGAACCATTAATGAAAGAAGCAAGTGGCTCCCAACTGTGCTCACCAAATATGCAATTTTCAGCCTATGTTTTTAGAAATAGCAAAGATGCTTTCTAGAGTTTTTAGACATCATTCAGTGCCATTAACCCACCACACCTCCGCAAATTCCACCTCATAATATGTTAACTTCTTCCCTGTGCATATAATTATCATGGTCAGTTTTTTTCCCTAAACCTATGTCTATCACTCAAAAGAAGATCTCCAAATACAAAACTCTCTTACTAGTTTTGAGAAGAAACAAGATCACAGGGACAGACTTTTGAGTTCTGGAGCATGCCACAAATTATTTAACAGTTGGTTTTTAAACCAAGAGACGTAAAAGCAAGCAAATAAGTAAACAGAAAACTCTTTTCCATGCAATCAATAAAGATGGCTACCAGGGCAGGTGGTTACTGTGAGTCTGATTTTAGAATAGAAAACATTCTAATAAATTGAAATAGGTGATAATAAAAATCAAGGATGAGTTTGTTTTATAATAATTAGAATTTATCTTATTCATTAATTCAATAGTTTTGCATTAAATATGGCTGAAGTTTCTGAGTTAAGAATTAAGTTCCAAATATTAGGATTTTACCAATTGTGAGCAACAATCTTAGTAGAATTATGTTACTTTAAAGGTAAGCAAAGTTTTATTCTAAGGAAAAGAAAACTCTTGTCATTTTTCTGACCTTACAATTGCAATATTTTAGTAAATGTCCTACAAAGTGTAAAATACTTAACAATAATTTCAGTCATTACCATTAATTTCTCTCAAAATCACTTTCTCCTCATGAAGGCTAGTCTATATTTGAGTGACTTTGCTCTATATGTAGAATCAGTTTTCATTTAGATCTCCACTCTAGTAAGTCCACAATGAATTTGTTTATTAGTTTCAAGGTACAGCAACTTGTTCTCTGGGTTTCTTGTGGGTTTTGTCATGATTAATTTGCTTCAGGCTCCTTGCTTTGTTTGGTTTTGCTGATTTGGCTTCCCTCTCTAATTCCTGCCTCCTCAGACTGCACCCTCGTCTGTCCTTCGTGGATCGATCTACAGAATGCACAGCCTAGCAAATGCTTGGGTTTTCCACCTCCCACTGCACAAATTGTTGAAGCAAAACATCAATAGGTTGGAAATTTGATGGAAAAGAAAAAAAATCTTATATATTTTCTCTCATCCATAAAATAAGAAAAGAGGTATTCAGCCAGAAGTACTAGAAAGCAGCAACACCACGTAGAGACACAAAAAAGTCCTCTCATTATAGGAAAAGTGATAAAATCTACCCACCCATGTTCCCTATCACCTGTTGTCCAGATGTGTTCGTGGCCCACTGAACAAGTACAGTGTACATAAGCAAAGTCACAGAGGGGACCTGGAGCTCTGTCCAAGACAAACCAAAGACTGTTAATGTATCAGTAAAGCCTTGGTTGGTCCTTGTGTCCTGTGTTTTTCTACCTGAACTCTTCATTCAATGAAATGGATTATTTCATCATGATGGAAATTACACATGGAGCTGAGCATAAAACCCCCAAATCATAAGAAATGTCACATTTTGAAAGTGAGAGAAAGTTGTTACTACTTAAAAATGTTTGGGTTATTTTATGAAATAATATCTTTGGGTTGTTTATGAAAACTATTTCCTGACTTCGGCATTGCATATGACATTTTCAGCTTTACTGTTAAGAGATATGACTCAACAACCCCTTTTAGGAAGCTTTAAGAAAAAATGATTATGCAAATGTGGTTCTGCTCTCACATAAGATGTAGGGGGAGGAATCTACTTCAAATTATATATATATACATATATATAATACACTTATGCTGTGCAGCACATAGAGAAAAAAATAATACATTAGTTTATTGGCATATGGACCAAGCTACTAGAAATAAGTGACAAAATTCACACTATAGAAGGAGAAAGTATAGTTTAGTGGCCAAAGACTGGCTTTGCATTCTTGGAGACCTGAATTTGAATTCCATTTCTGCCTCTCTCTAGTAGGTTAAATTTAGAAAAGTTGTCTAAGCACTCTGGTTTTTCCCATTATGAACTAGGGATAACAATATATACTTGATCAAGATATTGTAAAGACTAAATGATTTCATTATTCATTCAACTTTCACTCAATATGTATTATGAACTATACCAGGCAGTGTTTTAGTCAACAGGAATATAGCAACAAAATTAAATAAAAGACAAAGTCAAACCACTGAGGAGGTGACCTTTGTGTTGAGACGGTGACGGATAGGAAGTTGCCAGCCAAGAAAAGATCCTTCTTGGGAGAGTTGAACAAGCGTGAAGGCTCTGTTTCAGAGGGAGCTTGAGAAGACAGAGAAAAAGAGGAGGTCGGTGTGGCTGGCAAATAGTAGGGAGTGAGGAAGACAGTGTGAAATACCTACAGAACACAGAACATCAAGACAAGTGATGCTTCTCTGGGGCTCTGGATTCCAATTGTGGTTGCTAGCATTCTGCCCCAATGTCCAGACTGAATGAGGCATACCTCACACAGGTGCCAGCCCCAGGAGGACATCAGGCCAGATACACTGTTGCTAGAGCCCTGGTCCCCACCACAAGAAGCAAAGCCACATATGCCCTGCTGAAGAGGAGCAGTCAGTGGGGATATCTAAAAGAACAAATGTTTTCCTTAAAAGTATTAATCATCGAAAGAGAATATTTAACTTGAAAGTATCAGTGATGCTCTAAATTGACTAAAGTTTACTCATTGGTTCTTGAAAATAAAATCAGAACTAGTATTCTGTTCATAAATTTGTTGAAAGCCGGGCGTGGTGGCGCACGCTTGTAATCCCAGTACTTTGGGAGGCGGAGACCAGAGTATCCGGGTTTGCGGCCAGCCTCAGTCTCTCTCTCTCTCTCTCTCTCTCTCTCTCTCTCTCTCTACTCAGTGAGGTCCTCCGCAACTTCGTGAGACCCGGTTTCAAAATAAAGTATAAAAATAGGGCCGGGGGTGTAGCGCGGAGGTAGAACGCCCCTTAGTTCAATCCCCGGTACGTCCAAAAAAATAAAAAATAAAAATAAATAAATAAATACATAAATAAATAAATAAATTTGTTGATAATTCCTTTCTAATACATATGTAAGACAAAATCATTTCAATCTGTGTGGACATTATACAACAAATAAAAATATCATCTATGTGTGATTGAACTGAGTTCTCTGTTGATTCAAAACTGAAAAGGCAAAGCAGATTACAGTGCTGCAAACACATCATATGAATTAGGAATTTTCAGTCAAACTCAGATTTTAGCTGCTTATTTGTAACAAAGTTATCAAAATTGTTGATTAAAAAGCAAATAATTGATCATTTAATTGTAAATGCTATAGAATACGCTTAATATATAAAATGTTATAGAAGATTTCTTAAACAATAAATATTTATCTCAATTGATTTCTTTAACCAATCCAATACATCTTTTCTTCGCTCATCTCTAATGTTGAGATCATAATTGTTTCACTTATTATTTTCATTTTCACAGTTCTTTCCTCTGAAGTAATCCTTTTCTGGGAGAAGAAAGATAACCTAATAGATTTTTCTATCTTTAATTTTGTAGGCTCTGTGAATTTTTAATGCTAATGCTTTAAAGAATTCCTCTTATTTAAATAAGATATTTGATAAAAAGTATTCTAGATAATCTTTCCACTAAATCTTTAACAGCAAAGCTTTAAAAAAAAGTTATTACCATATGCTCTTTCATGCCTAAAGCACAGATCTAGTATGGAATCGAGAATCATAATGAGGTCAATCTCAATTCCATCAATGTTATGTTCTATTAAAATCAAATCCAATCACATTCCTCATTTCAACCCAGCATGGCTTGGCTTTGAGGTATGTTCAGAAATGCACTTAAATTAGAAGAGAAACATTAACATTTTATCATATGAATACCACTAATGGCTCAGAAGATTAGCAGTATCACATTCTGGAGACTTCTACTGAAAATGCACTCTTAATAATATTTCCACATACCTAACTGCTACTATGGGAGTTGTGGTTTCAATTAACAAAGCTCTGGAGTGAAGGAAGGAAGGAAGGAAGGAGATATAACTTCTCTGTCAATAAAAATCCCTGGGCTAGAAATCCAGTTTCATTTGACATTTTGCCAGAAAATGATTTTTAATTTACATCATCCCCAATTAAGAGAAATAAAACGGGGCCATTCTCAGGTGAGTAATGGACCATCCTAGATAAATAATCTATGTGCTTAATTAATTTTCATATTTTAGGAGGGCTTTTTAAGGGGGAAAAGAGAGAGGTCTTCTCTGTTGCCTAGTAGGAGGTTATATAAATTCATCACAATTCCAATACTCTTCTTACTCTTGATTTGTATAGACATATAGCCCACAGGATTCAAACATTCAGTTATGATAATCTTTCAGTTTGAAGTCTGAGAAAGACTGATCTCACGATGAACAGCTTCCAAGGTAACCCTATTTCATACACCAATAGCACATTACTGAGAGCAAGAACAAAATGAAAGATAGCCCTTAATTTATGGCAGAAGTGTATTCCTTAATACTTTATTTCCTTTGAATGAATTCAATTTCTTGAGTACCTAAATTATAACCAGCTCTGTTCTAGATATGTCAGATATAGAAGTCACGCCTCATGGAGATTGATATATATATTCAGAAATGCATGGAATTGAAGACCTTTTAAGCTGTAAATTGTCTTAAAGGTCATGGAGAATGAATCATTTTACGTTTGTAGGAACTAAAGCCCAGAGAGTTTAAGAGCCTTAGCTAAAACCACAAAGCTAATTTATATTCCGCTGGGATTAGAATCCAGAAGCCTGACTCTCAGCCATTGCTCATTCTAACTAGAGACAGAAACACTGCAGGTAGGTGGAAGGTATAATATAAAGGATGCATATATCTGTTAAAAGATACATTTTGGTTCATTAAACTTAAGCATTTACTTAAACACACAGCAGTCCATGAGTTGGGCAGTTCCAGATAAAAGTCATCTGGGTCTCTGCTGAAGGTATGTCAAGGGACAGCTTTCATAGGGGAATGCAGAAGCAGAGCAAAGAAACCATTGGATTGGTTGAAGTTTGAATAATTGCCTTATTTGGCCTATCTTGGCAGGAAGTTCCAACAACTAAGGCCTACTTTACTGTGATTGGCTGAGCTTAATTTTCATTTTATTTTCAATTTTGAGTTATGTTTTGATTTCTCTAAGTAGGAACCCAGGGCACTAGAAACACCTCAGTCCAGCGGCTTCCCATTTAATTCATTTGAATACATCAATGCTATGAAAATCCAAAATGTGGGAAATACTCAGGCAATGGCCATCCTTCCATTCTGAATTTCAATTATGGCTAAAATCATCCATTCCTGAAATTCTGACCTCAAACACATTAAGACCAGCAGATGTCTGTTATTCCAAAATACAAGGAAATGGGTTCCACCCATGCATAAAAATTCCTTCACAAGCTCAAAACAGTCCACACTATCCTCAAGACCTCTAGAGCTATGAGCCAAAATGCTCAGCACTGGAATGGACTCTTCTGGAACATGTGACATCATACTTTTAACAGAATCCAGATAAGCTCCACAGTCACTTTATTCTTTGGCAAGAAGTGCAAGTGTGGAAAAAGAAGGCAGTAGGAAGGAAGAAAGCAAGAAAGTGAGAGCTCTAGAGAAGGAAGACATTTCAGGTATTGATCCCTAAGTTTTGGTATCGACAATATATTTTTTTTAAACTGGGGATTGAACCCAGAGATATTGTACTGCTGAACTACTTCCCCAACCATTTTTATTTTCATTTTTGTTTTTTGTTTGCTTGTTTGTTTGTAAACCAGGTCTCTCTAGGTTGCTGAAAGCTTTGCTATGTTGCTGAGGCTGTCCTCGAACTTGCAATCCTCCTGTCTCAGCCTCCCAAGTACTGGGATGGCAGGCATGTGCCACCACACCCAGCTGCAACAAAATTTTTAAAATATTTTCAAACCATTAATTCATTACTGTAAGGGGATTTTCTGGAATGCTTGAAAAATAATAGCTTATTTTGCCTAGGACAGTTAAATTTTTCTAAAAGTATTATTTTTAAGAACTTTAGGAGTAAATTAATTTTAATTATTTTTATTATTACACTAGTGGTGTACTAAATCCTTTCCAACCAGTTCTTTATTCTAAATTCGAGTATGAAATATGTGAAGTAACTCTGAAATGTTTGGTTAGTAATTACAAAAAAGGGTTTGAATATGCTTAAATGCCTAGTTTTTACATTTGGGAATAATTAGAATAAGAAACCCTGACACCTGCCCTCCATGAAGTCTTAGGAAAAATGAGAGAGAGAGAGAGAGAGAGAGAGAGAGAGAAACATAGAGAGACACAGACAGATACACACACACACACACACACACACACACTGGTGCTGGCAGAAGGAGCCAATACCGAAATACAGCACACCACATTTTTTTATTTTTTTTTTTTGCAGTACGGGGATTGAACACAGGGGCATTCTACCTCCGCGCCACGCCCCCGGCCCTATTTTTTCTATGCTTTATTTTTGAAACCGGGTCTCACGAAGTTGCGGAGGGCCTCGCTAGGTAGAGAGAGAGAGGAGAGAGAGAGAGATTGATTGCATGCACATGCGCGCTGAGGCTGGCCGCGAACCCGGATCCTCCAGTCTCCACCTCCCAAAGTACTGGGATTACAAGCATGTGCCACCACGCCCGGCAGCACACCACATTTAACAGTACTTTCTTTCCCTTTTTTTTTTTTTTTTTGGTACTAGGATTGAACCCAGGAGCATTCTACCACTGAGCTACATCCCCAGCCTTATTTTACATTTTACTTGGAAACAGGGTCTTGTTAAGTGTCTGACCCTGGCTTCAAACTTGTGATCCTCCTGTCTCAGCCTCCCCTGTAATGGGATTACAGGCATGGGCTACCATATCAAGTTAAGAGCACTTGCTTAAGGTAGTAGATGAAGACCTTAAAATATTTACAACAGACAAGGGACTGGTAAGTGGAAATTATTTAAATATAGAAAAAAGTTTACTAATTTTAAGGCCTACAGAATTTCAGTTATGTGATATATATTTCTTGTGCTGCCTTAACAGCTTTGTGTGTATGTGTATGTGTGTGTGTGTGTGTGTGTGTGGTACTGGGGATTGAATCCAGAGGTACTCTCCCTTTGAGCTACACCCCCAGCCCTTTTTTATTTTTTAACTTTTTTTTTGTTTTTGAAACAGGGTCTCATTAGGTTGCTGAAGGTGGCCTTGAACCTATTATCCTCCTGTCTCAGCCTCCCAAGTACTGGGATTATAAGTGTTCACCACCATGCCCAGCTTAACTGTTTTATTTTAATGCTCATAAAATATTTATATGAGCATTTAGTGGTTTACTCCTTCTCTTTATCTCCCAAGCCTATTTTTTTCTCATTAGATCTCACATAACTCAAACTTGAAGTCAGCTACATGAAAGTTTTCAGGAACCTAATCATTATGACACATTTTACATATTTTCTGCTTTGTTATTATCATTATTTTATCACTTTTTATCATTGTTGTTTTTGTTAAATCATTTATGAAATCCAATCCTCCCATGAAATTTTCCCTGAGTTAATTTGAACAATTTTCTGTGTGCATGTGTGTTCCTATCACTCTGAACATCATTATGATGTCTGATCACCATATACCAATAAAAATATATTAAAATAACTATTTTCTTATATTGATTAAGAAACTTCCGTGTCTCACCCTTCACTTCCCACTATATTAAAGACATGTATTTGCATTATTTTTCCAAATAGAACTAGTATAGCCACTATGGAGATCATCGTGGAAGTTTCTCAGAAGATTAGGAATGGAGCCACCATATGACCCAGCTATACCACTCCTAGGTATCTTTCCAAAATAATTAAAGTCAGAATACTATCAATACAGGCATATCCATGTTTACAGCAGCACAATTCACAATAGCCAAATTATAGAACCAGCCTAGGTGTCCATCAACAGATGAATGGACCACAAAGCTGAGGTATTTACATACAAAGAAGAACAATATTATGTCATTTGCAGGAAAATGGATAGAACTTGAGAATATTATGCTAAGCAAGATTAGGCAGGCTCAAAAAGCAAATCGTATGTTTTCTTTCATATGTGGAAGCTAGATAGAAATAGGAAAACAAGGGTAACCTATCACTCCTATGTATATTCCTATGACTATATCTCAGTATGATGTATAATTAAAATGTACCAAGTATAACAGAACTATAATGACCCTTTTTATTTCCTCAATTTCACATATATCCTGTATATATTTCAAAACACCACCATATTTTTTGTCTTATTTAGGGAAAACTTTGCTAACCTAATCACATTGACAATTTCCAAGTAAATACAACAAAGCTTATAATATTTACTGACATTTTAATTCCAACAAACCAGCAGTTTTCTAGCCAATAATATTAACAAGGCTACAAATTCAATATTCTGTATTATTTTCGTCCCTTTTTTTAGTCAAATAGCATACATTTTAATAGTAGCTTACAAAATTTTATAAGACCAAGACTGAAATCACTTGTGAAGGATATCATGAATCTCAGTGTTTCCAAAGTTCCATGCTTTGTCATCGTTCACATCTAGCCTGGACTTATAACCCCCCAAAAGTGTTTATCAAGTAAGATAAAAAATGCATATAATCTTTGATGGCATATTTTGAGAAACTAAACATAAAGATGAATTAGATAAGTGTCTCGGTCAACATTCTCACTGATATAATCCAAGACAACTGACCATACAACTTAGAGGAAAGATTTATTTGCTCACAGATTTTGGGGATCTCAAAGTTTAGCCTATGCCAGGCTGGGTCTTTGAAGCTCAGGGAATGGCAGAGGGAAGCAGAGAGAAGGGGGCAGCAAGGACTCTGCTCTTACAGCATGGAGGCCAGAAGCAAGAAAGAGAGCAAGGGGAGAAGAGAACCTGATATAATCCCCAAGATTACGCCCCCAGGGACCCCTTCTTAGCAACCAACCCCTGCTTCCAACATGGCCACCTTGCTTCCATGAGGGCTAAGGGGACACTCTAAGTCAAAACCATAGCAGTACGATTAACATATAAATAATTATGCTCAATTGCCAAAAAGTCAAGATTTGCTAAATGCTATATAAGTATCTGAAGGGAATTAAAATAAATGAAAGTCATATACATGAAAACATAGAGAATGTACTTCTTCAGATCAACTTTTTTCACTAGAAAAATTCATTTACATTTCCTTCATGGCTTTTCATGGCTAGATAACTCATTTCTTTTTCATGCTGAATTACATACTGCATGAATTGGGCTACATACTTCATGATTCCAACCAAATGACATTTGAAAAAGGCAAAACTATAGAGACAGCAAGATGATCAGTTGCCAGGGTTGGGGAGGAGCAAGAAGTGAATAAACAGAGCACAGAGGACTTTGGTTGTAGTGGAACTACTCCATGCGAAGCCATAATGGCGTATACACAATGGCGAAGACACAATACCAGAGTGAACTCTAATGTAAACTATGGACTTTGGGAATAATGGTGTGTCCATCTAGGTTTTTCAGTTTTAATAAGTATACCACTCTAGTTGAAGATGTTGATAATGGGAGAGGCTATGAATGTGAGATGGAAGGAGGTATATGGAAAATCTATGTACTTCTGCTCAATTTTTCTGAGAATCTAAAACTGCTCTAAAATGAAGCCTATCCAACAAAAATATATATTTGTATATGAAAAATATGGAAAAGAAAGAAATGATAGCTGTTACATATTTTCTAAATCTCCAAATGCACCCAAAAATGGCATAGAAATTCACACATATACACCCACACCTACATTACACATTATGTCCTTTTCTTATTAATTAAATATCCCCTGAACAATCTTATGACATAGTGTGTTTAGGATGGGAGAGGAATGGAATATAGTAAGCCACTCTTTGCTGGAGTCACTCTTAGGTAACATCTAAATCTTCAGAAAACTGTAAATGTTTGCAAATTTCATCAATTTCTTTGATTGATGTGAATTGCAAGTGACTATATATTGTGTCAGGCAATTCTTGAGTGGTTCTAGCTGACACTGCAAGGGGCCACTACGTGGTCCAAAGCACTATAAGGAATACATCACATCTTTAATCTCAAACTATAGAGCTAAATCTGCCTTGTTTTAAATTAAACACACCCTAAGTAATTGTACTCAAGATTTTAAAAGTTCTTGCTTCCTTAAACAGCATGAACATGTACTAATAGCATTGCCTTTTATAATTTCAAGAATAAAAACCATTTGGGGAACCTGAGAAGAAAGGTTGCCTTCAAGGTATTGGCCTCAAAGCAAGGAATGAAAACATAAAAGCTGCTGTGGTCTGCTTTAGACATCTTAGAATAGAGAATAATGGTCTCAGCTCCTGCCCTCATTCCTCCTGTGATCAGAGCTCCATTTGCAGTTAATGGGGACACCTTCTATAGGAGGCCTTTAAGAGAATGTGTGGGTTGTGAACAGAATCACAGAACTGAAAAGTTCCACTGAATGTAGCCTCTGGGCTGCTCACCACTCACAGGTTCATAGACAAAGGAGAAAAGAGAAATGATTCAATCAGCAGGCATCCCAAGAAACGCACTCCTGAGATGGCATCCAAGTGGCACCTTACAGCACAGCAACATACCATCCTCGCCATAAGGTTCAGACCCTGGATACCTTGCTTACTAGCTGGAGAAACTTCAGAAATTCTCTTAGTCTTGCTGAACCTGTCTTTTTTTTCCTGAAAAAATATGATGATGATAATTCCCACATTGCATGGCTATGCTCAGATAAAGTCTATAAGGCACCAAGGACAGTGCCTGGGCAGCTGGAAAGTGCTCAGTACATGGTGACTGTGGGTGACGGTGGCAATTATGACAACACAGAGGGTGCTAACCTATGGTGGCCACTGTCACTGGAACCTACCACAGTGTGGTGGGTTGTACTGCTTCTTGGCTTGGAGATTCCTCTCCTCTTTATCATGATAATACCTCACCATTCTGCAAAACCAGCCGGAGCATTAATGCCTCTAGGGAGCTTTCCTGAATGCATCTGGTTTGTATCCCCTCTGCTCTTCACATGCACTAGAGTGAAGGGAAGGTGGCTGGAGAAAGCCACCTGGAGCAGCTGACTTAAAGCTGCTTGGGATCACTATGCTAGGGATGACAATAGATGGATGAACAACTGAGATGTGGTTACAGGCCAAATAGCTGCTTCTCTTGCAGACCTGGAACTGCACCAAAACTGTGGCAAAAGCTGTAACAAAACTATGTATAAAATCTGTGAGAACAGAGGAGGAAGAAATTAATTAAATCATGAGAAGACAGAAGGAGACGTTTCATGGAACATTTCAGTTATAAAATAACATCTGAGTTGGACCTTAAAGGGAGAGTACACAAAGTTCCCCCAAAGGAGCTCACTACAACAGCTTGCCATCATATTCATGCAGGCAAACTACCTCTAAGGAGTAATGGGGACACAGAGCTCCCACTGAAATGGCAATAGATTATTCCACTTTCGAGCAAATAAAGGACAAGGAAGGAGAGGGAAGTAGCTTGTACTTAGCCTTTTTTTGGTTCCCAGGGAGATTTTTAATCACAGCGAGGCTGGATAATGTGAGCACAGAAGGTGATTTGGGTGCTAATACTCGCTCAGATGGTGGTAGGGTCACACTTGCTTCTCAGCACTGGGACTGTTGGGTGGTTAAATGAATTGATTATTGCAAATTGCTTTCAAAATACACAATGCTGAATAAATGCCATGAATTACTGTTGTTCAATATACTCAGGAGACAAACTTGTCTCCAAACAGAAAGGCCTCTGAAAGATGGACTGTGTTTAAAGACATTTAGGAGCTTTCTTTTTTACACCAAAGATGAAATTTCTAGCTAGATTTATTCTAAAGCCATCATAATGCCTAAGGATAATCTTTTTAAAATGCCATTATAACAGAATAAATCTGAAATTGCTCATAAATGCCACTTACAGGAAACTTGAAGAAAAAAATACATTAAACTAAAACAGTTTTGCCATCTCCCTTAAAAATGTATTATAAGACAAAGCTTCCCATGGGAATGGTAGCTGTGATTGCTGAGAGCAAATAAAACAAACAAATTAAAGCTATCTAACCCATAGAAACATAGAGAGATGGTCTTTTCAAAAGATGGTAGAAACTACTAGAAGAAATTCACATTTGGTTCCAATAATAAATCATTCCTTACGATCAAATTGTTTTCAGCAATGTTTGTAAGCCTTCTCCAACCCCATGCAATACTTACAAATAATTAAAGGGAAGTGAAATTAGTCATATAATAATAGAAGTGATATTGATAATATCTTGTGTTGCTATCGAATTTTCTGGTTTACCCAGTAAATTTAATTATCTAATATAATACTCAAAATACTAAGAAGTGGGTAAGACAGGTGTTATCTTTAAAAAGAAATTTAAACAAGCACATGAGGCTATGAAAGTTTACATGATTCAAAAGATTGGCATCCCAGAGCTGGCTGGCATCAGTACCCAGGTGATAAGTTCTACAGATTTCTGGACTAGTGACCTAGTAACATCTTTTCGAGCATGAAGAAAATCCTATAAAATCTTTGTTCAAGTAGTAGACACAGTTTTATGAAAAACTTTAAAAGAAGCAACCAAAACATAAATCTCTTTTGACATTTCAATAGAATTAATATTTATAGTGCTTAATTTTAAGTGAAGGAAAATTATTTTCAGAATATATGCATTTGCACAATGAAACAGGAGATAGTAATGAATTAGGCCAGAAGATACTGGTAAGTGAGTGGTACGAAAAGTTTATATAATAAAATATATTTGAGAAATGCTTAGTTAATGCTTAACCCTTCTTCACTTTCAGTCTATATTAATACATCAAAAACTCTGCAAAGTTGTGCAGCAAGAAATCTTTTCAACTAATCCCACTGTTGCCAAAATTCACATATTATACCTATGCATTTCTCAATCTTTCTTTAATTTGGTATGTGGCTTGAATTCAGGGGCTACACCCTCCAGCCCTATTTTTTAAATTATTAAACAGGGTCTCACTAAGTTGCAGAGGGCCTTGCTAAGTTGTTGAGGTTGGCCTTGAACCTGTGATCTTCCTGTCTCAGCCTCCCAAGTACTGGGATTACAAGGGTGTGCCGCCACTTTCAACTACCCATCTGTTTCTTACACTGCAGTATGCACTTGTACAATTTAAGTGTAGGCAATTATGTGACAGAAATACCCCAAAGTACAAATGAAAGTATACAATATAGCTCTGTATTGATCATTTTAATTGCTATTTTACTAAAGCATAAAAGATGCAACATAATATTTTTAAAGGAAAACTTCAAAGCACTTTTGCTTACAGAATGCTTGATGCTCTACCCTACATGCCAGGCATGCAGAGAACATCAGTGGAAATGGTTCAGAAGTGGGTCTGCCACCCTGAGAGACCTGGCCTTTCCCATCTCTAAAGCAAGTTACATATTTTGTGAGGTTTGGATGAACAGTTAAAGATAAAAGAAGGGAAAGAACAAGAAGAAAACATGCCTAATGTAACACAGTGTTAAAGCTTGTCTGCCCACTCCATCTTTTGCAAAAACCACATATTTCACTCTCTTTGTGGATGCCAACTGTGGTCCTAGTCATCCTGATTGAAATGACTTCAGGTATGAATCTTTTCTGTCTGTTGTAGGGAAATTATTCAATTCTTTCAACTTGTGACTCAAAGCAGGTTGGAGATGAATTAGCAATCATATTAAAAAGAAGTCACCATAATCTCTAAATAAACTAATCAGTAATCTAAATATTTAGAGCCATGGATCCCTTTGTTTGCTGAAGAGATGATGACTTGTTTTAGAAATTAGAGAGGGGTTACAGTTTATGAGAAGATGTCCTGTGTGTCCACAGGTTGAAAGTTTTGAGATTGTCTTGAACTAAAAACATGTAGAAAGGAAAGGAAAGGAAAGGAAATTGTAATGCACTAAACTGAGGCCTAGAGCCTGCACCCTACTGCCTGCTTTGCCATAAACCAGCTGTCGTTGAACTTGCTGAACCTCAGTTTCTTCAGCTGAAACATGACAAGATGTGCCAAGATGGTCTTCTGGTCTCTTCCCTAAGTTTTTAGTAGAGAAGGGAGAAAGTTTTTTTTTTTTTTTTTTTTTTG
>PVJS01033397.1:0-22204 GCA_004027185.1 Glis glis | reverse complement strand
GCGGTACTGGGGATTGAACCCAGGGGCATTCTACCTCTGAGCTACATCCCCATCCCTATATTTTATTCCTTATTTTGAAACAGGGTCTCACTAAGTTGCAGAGGGTCTCACTAAGTAGCTGAGGCTGGCCGTGAACCTGCGATCCTCCTGTCTCAGCCTCCCAAGTACTGGGATTACAAGCGTGCGCCACCACACCTGGCTATCTTAATATATTTCTAGCTTGCATTTTCTCCTTATGAGTATGGCTGTAGTGTGTGTGTGTGTGTGTGTGTGTGTGTGTGTGTGTATCCTCAGTGGTGGTCATCCTTCTCTCTCTCAGTATATCATCATCATCATCATCATCATCATCATCATCATGGCTAGCACTTAAGGGGTGCCTTACTGTTTGCTAGGTACATTATATGCATCTCATTCAAGCCTTTCAGCAGTCCTACATTGTAGGTTCTGTGATTATCTCTGATTAACAAATGGGGAAACTGAGGCTTGGTGAGTTTAAGTGACTTACCCAAGATCTCACAGCAATAAGTGGCAGAGCCAGGGCTTGAACTTGGCTTCTCTGGCCACAGAGGCCATGTTCTTAAACACTAGGCAACTTCACGAACTGCTTGCTGACAACAAAAATAGAGGCCCCCAGACATGACTCTCAGATTCCTTTCTTGAAATTCCAAGACAGTAGCCTGCTAATGTCCTCTCATACCCTTTCCTCCTTTTGAGGTTAATATCGTCTCATGTTCTTTCCTCCTTTTGAGAAGTGCCGTAAGGGGACCACACCAATACCTAGACTCAGGCTCTCTGAGATGGGACTCCTGCCGACTGGAAGCTCCCAGTCACGCAGCCACATGACAGGAGCCAGTGCACATTTGAGTGGATACCAGTTTGTGATAGCAACTGTGGCCGGCCAGTAAGGAAGAAGCGAAGCTCAGTCACTCAGCAAATATTTACTTACTGAGCATCTACCAAGTGCCAGGTGCTGCTCAGGCACTTGGAACAGTTTAGGCAACAGTGAACAGGACAAACAGGCTCCAGTTCTCATACAGCACTGGACAATAAACCAGAAAATAATGTAAAAACTGATAGCAGTAAGTGTGATACAGAAGGTTAAAACTGAATAACTTGATAAAGAGGGGCTATTTGGGATTGCTGAACTAGCAAAGGAGGTGCCTGTTACACCAAGAAGTAAATGGCGTGGGGGACCCAGCTGCTGACATTCAAGGGATGTGTTTCAGGTGGAGGAGCAGTCAATGCCAAGGTCCCAAGCTTGGAACGAGCTGGTGTATTTGTGCAAGGGAAAGGCCACTTACCTGGAGCCCAGCCGAAGGGGGAAGGGAGGTTCTGGCAGGGGCTGGGGTGGTAAGGGTGTCCAGATCTCACCCAGGGCCCTATAGATCAGGAAAGAGAACTGGATTGTGAGGCCATGGGAGGTTTCAAACTGGGGAATGTGACATATGCTGATAATCAGGATTTTGAATTGTTGTTGCTGCTGCTGCTGCTTCTAATCTGCAAACCCAACTTTGAGTAGCATTGGGCTAGACTGGAGATGCAAAAAGTGGCCAGATTTCTATCAATTTGGAGGTTGAGTCAACAGGATTTACTGATGGATTGCACTTGCAGGACAAGCAAAAGAGAAGGATCACAGCCGGGCATCATGGCACATACTTGTAATCCCAGTACTTGGGAGGCTGAGACAGGAGGATCACAGGTTCGCGGCCAGCCTCAGCTACTTAGTGAGGCCTTCTGCAATTTAATGAGACCCTGTTTTAAAATAAAAGAATAAAATTGGGCTGGGGGTGTAGCTCGGAGGTAGAATGCTCTGGGTTCCATTCCCAGTATCACAAAAATAAATAAATAAATAAATAAATAAGAGAGTGAAGGATCAGGACAGCTTTGAGGTGTGTGTGTGTGTGTGTGTGTGTGTGTGTGTTGTGCTTCTGGGGATTGAACCCAGGGGCATTCTACCTCTGAGCTACACCATCAGCCCTATTTTTTATCCTTTATTTGAAACAGGGTCTCACTAAGTTGTGAAGGACCTCACTAAGTAGCTGAGGCTGGCCATGAACTTGCGATTCTCCTGTCTCAGCCTCCCAAGTACTGGGATTACAAGCGTGTGCTGCCACACTTGGGTTATTTGGTTTTTTGATAAACTTTTTGCTATTTTTAAATTTTTATTTTTTAATTTTTAACCTTTTATTTGTTAAAAACGGATGCAGCTGGGAATGGTGGCTAAGAGAACAATTACAGCATACACTAGAAAATGAAGGAGGGACAGATTGAGGAGGAGAAAATCAAGAGTTCTGTCTGGGGCATGTTAAATGAAATCATTAGTCACGCAGTGGGGAACCCTGGTGTTGCAGGAAAGGTTGGGACCAGGGAGACCTCAGTGTAGAGAAGACATATATTGTATGTAAGTATGTATGTATGTATGTATGTAAGTATGTATGTATGTACGTATGTATGTTTGTTTGTAGGTCCTGGGGATTGAACCAAGAGGCATTCTACCTCCAAGCTACATTCCTAGCATAATTTTATTTCTTATTTGGAAACAGGGTCTCACTAGGTTGCTGAGAGCCTCTCTAAATTGCTGAAGCTGACTTTGAACCTGCAATCCTCCTGTATCAGCCTCCCAAGTGCTGGGATTACAAGCGTGAGCCACCACGCGTGGCTTAGAGAAGACATTTAAAGTGATGGGATGAGATGAGATGCCCTGGGAGGAGTGTGGGATGGAGCCCTGGGCATCCAGCACCTGGAGGCCAGGAACAGGAGGGGTCGGTAGGTAGGAGGAGGCCCGGGGGATGAACATCCCTAATGTCAGGAGGAGAAAGCCTTTCAGGAAGGGGGAATGGTGAGCGATGCAGCTGGAAGCGAGGGGCGATCTGGGAGAGGGCAGAGAGAGAGGAGAGCCCCCTGAAAGGAAGGACGTTCCCCAAGAGTGGCTGGAGAGCTTTAGAAGCATCCCTAGGACTTTTATTCCTGGTTGTTTTTTTTTTTTTTTTTGTACTAGGAAATGAACCCATGGGAATTCTACCTCCAAGCTACACTTCCAGCCCTTTTTATTTTTTATTTTGAAACAGGGTCTTGCTAAGTTGCTGAGGGTCTTGCTAAGTTGCTGGGGCTGACCTTGAACCTGGGATCCTCCTGTCTCAGCCTCCCAAGTACTGGGATTACAGGTGTGCACCACCATGCCTGGTGCAGAGGTCTTCACAAAAGCAGCTGGACTGTTCTCTCATTGTCACCAGAGCGGCCCAAGGAGGTCCTAAGAGAGAGTGACCTCAACTTGAAACCATCCAGGCTCTTGACATTCATCACAGAAACAATTGCAGGATGCTTCAGTAAGCAAGGCACAGGTAAAGACTTATTTAAGGACAGCAAAGGTATTCACACTCAGAGGGGGTGTGGGCACCCCTCGCCTTTCAGAGAGGATGAGTGACACGCCCAGATTTGAGCTCATTGGTTATATATATCATGGGGGGGGGCATCCTGAGCAGGTGAGCCATTGGTTAGATTTTGCTGATTTGGAAAATGTTTACAAACTTCCTTGGAGATCAAGTCTCATGTTGACCAAGTTCCATGGTAACCACCCTATCATGAAGATGAAGTCCCATGGCGACCAACCTATTCTTAGAAGTCAGCATGTTCCTCTTCAGTCAGTCTATTCATTAATCACTTTGGGGTACATTGTATAAGTTCCTCAGGTGAGTGAGATTCTAATTAATAAAAATAGCTAAACTTTTGTTGTTGTTATTGTTGTGTGTAGGGGGGTACTGGGATTGAACCCAAGGGCATTCTACCTCTGAGCTATGCCCTGAGCCCCCCCTTTTTAATTTTTTGTTTGGAAACAGGGTCTCAATAGATTGCTGAGAGTATTGCTACATTGCTGAAGCTGTCCTAGAACTTGCAATCCTCCTGTCTTAGCCTCCCAAGTTCTGGGATTACAGGTGTGTGCCACCACACCCAGCTTGTCTGGTCTCTTATAATCAATCATACATTGAGGGTCTGTTCATCTTTAACCAAAGAAGCAAGCTTAACATAACTTGTGTTTTCAGAGATTCCATTTATTAAGGGTCTCTTCCCATGGGCCCATTTAGTTTATCTGTCTCCATCTCAAAATAGAAGAGGACACCATGCTTTTATTTTGGGACAGTGAATAAAGTAGAAATATCAGATATTCTGTCTCGCCCTCCCACCAGCCTCAAGTCCTGGAGTGGTAGCAATATGTGACAGAGAAAGAACAGACTGAGTTCCAGGAATTGGACCTGGAAAAAGAGAATCCAGGTAGGAAGCTGCTGTGCAATTCAGAAATGACCCTTCTTGACAGAGGCCTGTATGATTCCAGAAACTTCTTCACTTCTTGCCTCAAAGAAACAGCATCTCTAGTCTTATCCAAAAGCAGTTCTTTGGCCAGTGTTTGTGAGCCCCCGTGGCCGTCTGCTGAAGCTGAGCCCTGGCTCCACCGCCCATCCCCTCCCTCCTCTGTATTTTTGATGGCTTCCTCTAACCTGGCTCCTTCCCCTCAGACTACAATAATGCCACTCCAACCTAAAATAAGACTGGCCCTCCACCCTTCCTCCCCTGCAGCTACTGCTTTCATTGCTTTTACCCCAAACTTCCTACACTGCCGCTCCGGCTTCCTCACTTTCTTTCTCAGCTGCATCATCTGGAACTTGGCTTCTGTCTCCAAAACCATGGCCACCTCCTAATCATCAAACCTGGGGCTGCTCCTCTCATCCTCACCTCAGGCCATCTTTCTGCTGGATTTCACACCATGGCTCCTCCTGGAAACTCTTGCCTCCTTCTCTCCCTGCCCATACCATACTCTTCCAGTGTGACCTCTGGGCCTGTGAGCCTCCAAGTTCCATGGCCGGCCTTTCTTTGACCTCTCCGGGTGACCTCATCAGTACTGATCTGCAATCACCTCCACCTTCCACTTATAGGGAATTGGTTACCCAGTCCTGTTGATTCCATCTCCAAATTGTTGTGAATCTTCCTCTCTTCTATCTGCTGTTATCCTCTCCAGCTAACCAACAATCTAACCAAGTGTTCCTCAAAACTAGCCACACATTGGAATCACCTGGTAAATTTCTTTCTTTCATACTGAGGATGAACCCAAGGCCTTGTACATGTTAGGCAAGCGCTCTACCACTGAGCTATATATCCCCAGCCCAGAAGCACCGGCAAAAAATTTTAAATCCTGATGCATAACCCACTCCAGATTAATTAAATCAGAATGTAGATGAGGAACATTTTCTGAAAATCTCTACAGATGCTTATAATGTACAGGCAGGACTGAGTGTGGTGGTGCATGCCTGTAATCCCAGTACTTGGGAAGCTGAGATAGAAGGGTTGCAGGTTCAAGGATAGCCTCGGCAACATAGCAAGACTCTCAGCAACCTAGTGAGTCTCTGTTTCAAAACAAAAAATAAAAAGGGCTGGGGATGAAGGTTGGAGGTAGAATGCCCCTACACACACACACACACACACACACACACACACACACACACGTCTGAAAACCAAAGATAGTTTCCTTCTCCAATATTCAGTATATTCCTCCAAAACTTTTTTTTTTTTTTTGCACTGGGCATTGAGCCCAGGGCATTCCATCTCCAAGCTACACCCCGAGCCCTTTTTATCTTTTATTTTGAAACAGAATCTCACTAAATTGATGAGGGTCTCACTAAGTTGCTGAGGCTGGCCTCGACCCTATAATTCTATCTCAGACTCCTCCAAAACATTTTTTTAAATTTGGAATTAGCTCTCTCTTGTTTTAAAACTTTTGAGAGCATAGGGGATTTTTAAGGCCATGAATCTACTCTATATGGCACTATAATGATGGGTACAAGTCATTATACATTTGTCCAAACCTGTAGAATGTACAACATCAAGAGTGAACCCTACTGTAAACTACAGACTTTGGGTGATTGTCACATGTTGATATAACTTGACTAACTGTATCACACTTACCTCTGTTGGGGGACACATGTTGAAACACGTTGATAATGGAAGAGGCTATACATGTGTGAGGGCAGAGGGGTTATGGAAAATCTCTGTATCTCCCTTAATTTTGCTGTGAATCTAAAACTACTCTTAAGGCTGGAGATACTGAGAGCTCAGTGATAAAGTGCATGAGGCCCTAGGTTTAATCCCCAGTACAGAAAAAGAACAAAAACTAAAGTCCTGCTCTAAAAAAATTGTCTTAGCTAGGCTTAGCTGGGCACAGCCTGTAATCCCAGTACTTGGGAGGCTGAAACAGGGAGACCATAGGTTTGAGGCCAGCCTCAGCAACTTAACAAGACCCTGTTTTGAAATAAAAAATAAAATTGGGCTGAGGGGGTATAGCTTGGCGGTAGAATGCCTCTGGGTTCAACCTTCAGCACCAAATAAAATGGTCTTAAATTTTTTTGAGGTGATTTCCTATATCTTATAGCAGGATTCTTAACTTGGAATTCAGTTCAGAGATAGGTGAACCCCATTAAATTATTCACAAAAATACAGTGAATGGGGAGAGTATTTAGCCATTCTCAAAGGAGTCCAAATCAAAAGAGATAAAGAAATATTAGCCAGATAGCTATTAGTATTAGTATTAGTATTAGTAGCTAGCTATTCGACACCTAGTGTATGCTGGCATTTGTGAAGCCCTTTACATATACTAGCTCACTAACACTCAAAACTCACCCATAGGACAAGCATTACCCCTAGTTTTTAAATGATAACTGAGTAATTTCCTCAAGACAGCAGGCCCTTGAAGTCTGGACTCATACCAAACTAAATCTACTCCTTACCACCTCCATGGCTTGCAGGACTAGTCCAAATTCCTTAGCACAGCAAGCATCAGCTGCCTTGTCCAGGGCATCCTTCCTGCCCCTACCATTCTCTGAAGAAATCGTGTAGTCCCAACCTCTGTCCCCACAGATGCTATAGCATCTTCTTGGAATGTCCTCCCTTTACTTCCCAGCCAGGCAGAATCCCACTTAACACTGCAGGGCTCTGCACAAACCCGCTACGACTCTGACGCCTCCTCTCCCCTCCCCTGCCCGCCTTCCCGGGCATGAATTTCGCACTCTGGGCATCTGATGATAGACAGTGGTGTCCTCGTCTCTTTCCTAATAGACGAACTTCCTTGAGGGTGCAGCTGTGCTTTGTTCATCTGCAGTCCCCTGACATCGTGGAGCACTCATTGGCCCATAGCAGGAACCCAGTGAGCATTTGTTGAAGACAATGTAAGTGTGCTTTCTACATATTAGAGAGCACCGGGTCCCAAACTAGGGGGAGTAGGCCTTTGTCTTATGAGAATGACATTTAGGATATTCTTAGGTTGCCAGGATATCCCTACCGATATCATAGGGTTATTGTTAAGATTAGTTGAAATAATTATTTAAAAGCACTTTGCATGCCAAGCATGGTGGTGCATGCTTGTAATCCCAGTACTTGGGAGGCTGAGACAGGAGGATTGCAGGTTCACCGCCAGCCTCAGCAACTTAGTGAGAACCTCCACAACTCAGTGAGACCCTGTTTCAAAATAAAGAAGAAAAAATAGGGCTGGGGGTATAGCTCAGAAGTAGAACACCCCTGGGTTCAACCCCCAATTCTGCAAATGAATGAATGAATGAATGCACTTTGCAGGTGGGCGTGGTGGCACACACTTCTAATCCCAGTACTCAGGAGGCTTAGACAGGAGGATCCCAGGTTCACAGTCAGCCTCAGCTATTTAGTGAGGCCCTCTGCAATTTAGTGAGACTCTGTTTCAAAAATAAAGAATAGCCGGGAGTGGTAGTGCAAATTTGTAATCCCAGTACTTGGGAGGCTGAGACAGGAGGACTGCAGGTTCACAGCCAGTCTCAGCTACTTAGTGAGGCCCTATGCAACTTAGTGAGACCCTGTTTCAAAATAAAGAAGAAAAAATAGGGCTGGGGGTGTAGCTCGGAGGTAGAATGCCCCTGGGTTCAATCCCCAGTACTGCAAAAAAAATTAAAAATTAAAAAATAAAATAAAAGCACTTTGCATTGTTAAACACACTGTCAAAGAATGCTTGCTTATTAAGTAGTCTCTGCTCACGTCGTCCAGTGGCTAACGGGCCATTATGAATGTCAGGAAATGCAGATTTAACAGCACCAGCTACATGCCTTAAACAGTCTCTCACTGCATTGGCATCTCCTGCTTCGAAACAATTTCCTCATTGCTCTGGCATTCTGCACAGCTCAAAGAGCCACACCAGGAACGCTCAATTGAATTAGTACGTGCATAAAGTTGGTTTTGTAAAACATGTCTCTGGTGCCTCGAGAGGTATAAACAAAATTGCTTTTATGGAGTGAGAGAAGAGAGAGGCCAGGGAGCGCAGTTGTATGTACCATGGGTCATTATGGAGCTTCTGGGTTTCGATACTATCCTGCTAAGCCATCCCTAAAACAGATCCCTTGGGAACAAATGGGATAAAAGTTGTCTTTTGATGAAAATTATCAATTTGTGGCAAATCCATGATGTTTGATGTATCCACATTTTAAATGTTCTCATGTATTCTATGCATTCTTAAAAGAATCCTAGCTAGCATGGTGGTGCACACCTGTAATCCCAGTTACTTGGAAGGCTGAGGCAGGAGGATTGTTCAAGGCCAGTCTAGGCAATTAGGGAGACCCTGCCTCAACATAAAATATAAAAAGGCTGGGGATATAGCTCAGTAGCAGAATGCCCTGGGTCTAATCCCCAGTAACACACACACACACACACACACACACACACACACACACACACACAAAGAGTCCTAGCTGACTTGCCAATGAACAATGGATTGGACATTTTCATTTGTGGGTAGTTATTCCCAAACCCAACCCTATAATCTGGTAGCAGAGAAAATCATTAAACTGATGATAGTATCATGTACCAAGCATCATAAAATGTGAGGCATTTGGCAAGTTACCAAAAAGAGACTAAAAGTAGAAAGTCTATGGAGGATGAAAGGAAACATTATCTGGTTCCCCATCAATGGCAATATTTTATGAGACTGACGCGCTGCCTGCTGCGCTAAGAAGGCTACTAATGGGCAATATTTTAAAACTTTCTCTGGGCGTGGTGGCGCATGCTTGTAATTCCAGTACTTGGGAGGCTGAGACCGGAGGATCGCAGGTTCAAGGCCAGCCTCAGCTACTTAGTGAGGCCCTCCGCAACTTAGTGAGACCCTGTTTCAAAATAAAGAATAAAAAATAGGGCTGGGGGTATAGCCCAGAGGTAGAATGCCCCTGGGTTCAATCCCCAGTACTGCCAAAAAAAAGAAAAACTAGTCACAGTGGCTCCATTCTGCTGGTTGGGGTGGAAACCAGGTAGAGGCAGGATGAGTGTGAAGAATACACCTCACTATCTTCTTATTCTATCCTGGCTTTTGAAGAATCTATGAAACTGTATCAAGAAATGACATGAAACAAATTAAGATAACAGTAAAATAAAAGGTCATGTCTAATCCAGGCGTGGTGGCACACACTTATAATCCCAGTACTTGGGAGGCTGAGACAGAAGGATCACAGGTTCAAGGAGCCTCAGCAAGTAGTGAAACTCTCATCAACCTAGAGAGACCCTGTTTCAAACTAAAAATAAAATAGGGCTGGGGTTTAGTGTGAAGGTAGAATACTCCTGGGATCAACCTCCATTACCACACACAGACACACACACACACACACACACACACAAAGCCATGTCTTCAGAAAATTTAGGAAGTCTGGGCAGGGGTGCCCTAGAGAAGGAGGGAGGACGAAGCTGCAGACCGGGCCCCCATGGCTAGGCCAGGGCACTTGTAGCTTTGTCATGAGGATAAACCTGCTGCCCTTGGGCCCTGCAGGCTCCACCTCACTGCAATTCCCAGGTGAGAAGACTGTGACCTCATTTTGGACCTGGATCTAGTAAAATAGTTATAGTTACTATCTCGTCTCTGCCACCTCTGAAAAGCTCTTGAATCTGGGCTTTCTCCATATCCCACCTCGACTACTCTGCCAGCCTTCTGACTGTCTTCCCTGTCCCAACTGTCCCAAGCTTCTAATCCCTCAAATCCAGCCACCAAACTTTAGATTTCTTCTCTGAGCCTGGCGTGGTGGTGCATGCCTGCAATCCCAGTACTTGGGAGGCTGAACCAGGAGGATCCCAGGTTTAAGACCAGCCTCAGCAACTTAGCGAGGCCCTATTTCAAAATAAAAAGTAAGCTGGGCATGGTGGGCACGCTTGTAATCCCAGTACTTTGGGAGGCGGAGACCGGAGGATCTGGGTTCGCAGCCAGCCTCAGTTTGCTCTCTCTCTCTCTCTCTCTCTCTCTCTCCCTCTCCCTGTCTCTCTCTCTCTCTCTCTCTCTCTCTCTCTCTCTCTCTCTTTCTCTACCTAGTGAGGCCCTCCGCAACTTCGTGAGACCCAGTTTCAAAATAAAGTATAAAAAAATAGGGCTGGGGGTGTAGTGCAGAGGTAAAACGCCCCTGGGTTCAATCCCCGGTACCGCAAAAAAATAAAAAATAAAAAGTAAAAAGGGCTGGGGGTGTAGCTCAGAGGTAGAATGCTCCTAGGTTCAATCCCCAGTACCAAAAAAAAAAAAAAAGATTCTTCTCTGAAACGAAAACCTGATTATTATGCCCCTGGAGGCTGCCTCCACGCAACAGTTGTCCATTGAGCAGGATAAAATCATGATAAAATCTAGATGCCTTCCCTGTCCTTCCAGAATCCCGCCACTCTCCTGCTCACCTTTGCTCGACCAACGTGTGCGCTTGTGGTTTTCTGATGTCCCTTCCTGCCTTGCTTTTGTGGCTTTGCCTACTGTTCCTTCCACATGAAGTCTCCCCGTGCATTTTGTCACCCTGAAAAAAAAGCACCATTCTCTCCAGGATTTAGCACAGATGCCATCTCGTCCCATGACCCAGCATGGCCTTTCTCCTCGTCCCCCCACGCTGACCCTAGTCACACCATGGAACTTAGGACATATGCCTAGTAACAATCTACTCTGTAAGCATTATTTCTCTCTCCTCTCTCTCTCTCTCCCCCTCTCTCCCCCTCTCTCCCCCTCTCTTTCTTTTGTACTGGGGATTGAACCCAGGGGCATTCTACCTCCAAGCTATACCCCCTGCCCTATTTTTTATTCTTTATTTTGAAACAGGGTCTCACTAAGTTGTGGAGGCCTCACTAAGTGGCTGAGGCTGGCCGCAAACCTGTGAACCTCCTATCTCAGCCTCCCAAGTATTGGGATTACAAGAGTGTGCCATCACGCCCTGCCCAGCCTTTTTTGTTTGTTTATTTTTGTTTTGAAACAGGGTTTCACTAAGTTGCTAAGGGTCTTGCAATGTAGCAGAGGCTGTCCTTGAACCTGTAATCCTCCTGTCTCAGCCTCCCAAGTACTGGGATTACAGGCATGTGCCACCAACTCCTGCCATTTCTACATTTTTATTAGACCCTCAGCCTCATAAGAGCAAGAGTGATGTTTTACTCATCTTTATATTTCCAGTAGACAGAGGAAACCTGCATTAGGAATGGATGAATGGTTTGCTCTGAATTAGATCTTCAAGACCAGCCATGTGGAACTATTGCTCAGGTACCTTGGGGTTAACTCACCTTCCAGAATTCTGTAAACTTGGCTCTATCCCTGTTTAAATAATAATGATGCAGTTTAAGTGCCACAATTGGCTCTGTCCCTGACTAAATAATGATTAGAGTAAATCCGTAGCTCACCTCTTTTTTTTCTTTTTTTTTTTTAATGCTTAAGTACTTGAAGGAGATGTGGCCTTATACTAAGGAGAGCAAGCTTGGTCTCAGTCAGTGTGAATGCTCTGAAAGTCAGGACATGCCCCATTCATTAGTAACACAGCGCAGTGACACCGTAGCAACAGGTAGGGGCCAACCATGCCTGGAAGATTCATTTTGGGGAAACTCCAAGAAGTAGAGTTAGAGCTTTTTTAGTTCTAGCTGGGAGAGCCAAGTGTGGTTTCCACATGTGGGGTAGAGTGCTGAATGTGAATGGGCTTAGAAACTGCAGAAAGATTAAAGTCCCCAGAAATTTTCACATTATTTTTTTTGTGTGATTTTTTTTTGTGTGTGTGTGGTACTGGGGATTGAACCCAGGGGCATTCTGAGCTACACACACACACACACACACACACACACACACACACATATTGTGTGTGTGTTACTGGGAATGGAACCCAGGAGCATTCTACCTCTGAGCTACACCCTCAGCCTTATTTTATTCTTTTATTTTGAAACAGGGTTTCACTAAGTTGCAAGGGCCTCATGAGATTGCTGAGGCTGGGCTAGAACCTGCAATCCTCCTGTTTCAGCCTCTCAAGTACTGGAATTACAGGTGTGTGTCGCCACACCTGGCTTTATTTTTTTTGAAACAGGGTCTCAGCTGGGTGTGGTGGCACATGCCTATAATCCCAATATTTGGGAGGCTGAGACAGGAGGATCGCAGGTTCCAGGACAGCCTCAGCAAGTAGTGAGACTCTCATCAACCTAGCAAGATCCTGTTTTAGACTAAAAATAAAATAGGGCTGGGGGTACAGCTCAGAGGTAGAATGCCCCTGGGTTCCATCCTCAGTGCCAGAAAGAAAGAAAGAAAGAAAGAAAGAAAGAAAGAAAGAAAGAAGGAAGGAAGGAAGGAAGGAAGGAAGGAAGGAAGGAAGGAAGGAAGGAAAGAAAGAAAGAAAGAAAGAAAGAAAGAAAGAAAGAAAGAAAGAAAGAAGTCTCACTAAGTTACAGAGAGTCTCAAGTTGCTGAGGCTGGCTTCGAACCTGCAATCCTCCTGTCTCAGCCTCCCAAGTACTGGGATTACAGGTGTGTGCTACCACACCTGGCTTTTGTGTGCTTTTTTAAAAAAATCGTGGTAAATGTATATAACAATTTATCACCTTAGCTTTTTTTTTGTTTGTAATGGGAATTGAATCCAGGGACATTCTATCTCCAGGCTACACCCCCAGCCCTTTTTATTTTTTATGTTGAAACAGAGTCTCACTAAGTTGCTGAGGCTGGTCTCAAACCTGCAATCCTCCTATCTCAGCCTCCCAAGTACTGAGATTACAGGCATTTGTCACCATGTCCGGATTTCACCATAGCTATTTTAAAGTGTACAACTATAGCTGTACATTTCAAAAAGCTAGAATGGGTTTTGAAAGTTTTCACCCTAGCCGGGCGTGGTGGCACATGCTTGTAATCCCAGTACTTTGGGAGGCGGAGACCGGAGGATCCGGGTTCACAGCCAGCCTCAGCTCGCTCTCTCTCTCTCTCTCTCTCTCTACCGGTGAGGCCCTCCACAACTTCATGAGACCCGGTTTCAAAATAAAGTATAAAAAAATAGGGCTGGAGGTGTAGCGTGGAGGTAGAACGCCCCTGGGTTCAATCCCCAGTACTGCAAAAAAAAAAAAAAAGTTTTCACCCTAAAGAAATGATAAATGTCTGAGAAGATAGATATGTTTAACCTGATTTAAATTTTTTTTTCAAATTTAAAAAGGTACCATTTTTTCCTTTCTTTTTATTTATTTATTTATTTTTTATTAGTGCATTGCAAACATACATCTTGAAGGATTTCAGGGTGATTGACGTATACATGCACTCATCGGTCAATTAGCCCTCCCCAATTTCCACCCCTCCCTGCCTCCCCCTTCCCTCCTTCCCATTTTCAGCATAGTAGTTGACTTTGATATCTTTGTGTAAGTCCATCCTGTGCACCAGTTTGTTTCCCTCTCCTTCCCTCCTGTCCCAGTTAGTTCACCTTCTTCACTCATCTGAGGTTTTCTCTCTTTGTCTGTGGTCCCTCCTGTGCAGGGTCGTGGCTCATCCTCCCCTGACCTCAGCACTGGGGTACTATGGGGCGGGGCCGGGGTCTCCCCCTCCCCAAGTCCCCAGTGCCTGGGCGAGGGGTTCCCCGGGGGCGGGGCTGAGGGCTCTCCCACCCTGCATACCCAGCACCGGGGGGGGGGGGGGGTCTCCGGGGGGGGGGGCCCAGGGCTCTCCCACCCCACATCCCCAGCGCCAGAGGGTAGGTCTTCGGGTGCAGGGCAGAGGGCTCACCTGCCCCGCAACCCAGTGCTGGGGGAGGGGTTCTCTGAGAGGGGGCCAAGGGCTCACCCGCCCCACATCCCCAGCGCTGGGAGGATTGGTGTTTCTGGGGGCGGGGCCGGGGGTTCCACCTCCCATCGTCCCCAGTGCCAGGGGAAGGGTTCTTCATGGGCGGGGCCCAGGGCTTTCCCATCCCGCCTCCCCAGCGCTGGGGCGATCTCTGGGGGTGGGGCCAAGGGCTCACCCACCCCATGTCCCCAGTGTCGGGGGAGGGGTTCTCTGGGGCGGGGCTGAGGGCTCACCCGCTCCGCGTCCCCAGCGCCGGGAGGGGGTATTTTTGGGGGTGGGGCCGGGGGGTCCCCCTCCCCGCGTCCCCAGTGCCAGGGGGAGGGGTTCTCCAGGGGCAGGGCCAAGGGCTCACCCGCCCTGCGTCCCAAGCGCGGGGGGGATCTTCGGGGGCGAGGCCCAGGGCTCTCCCGCCCCGCATTGACAGCACCAGGGGGGTGGGGCCAAGGGCTCACCCGCCCCGTGCCCCTAGTGCCGGGTGGAGGGGTTCTCTGGGGGCAGGGCCAAGGGCTCACCCACCTCGCATCTCCAGTGCTGGGGGGAGGGGTTCCCTGGGAGTGGGGCCAAGGGCTCACCTGCCCCGCGTTCCCAGCGCCAGGATGAGGGGTTCTCTGGGGGTGGGGGTCGAGGGCTCACCTGCCCCGCATCCCCAGCGTGGGGGGGAATGTCTCCGGGGGCAGGGCTGAGGCTCACCCACCCCGCGTCCTCAGTGCTGGGGAGAGGGGTTCTCTGGGGGCGGGTCCAAGGGCTCGCCTGCCCCATGACCCCAGCGCCAGGGAGACTTCAGGAGCAGGGCCAAGGGCTCACCCGTCCTGCATCCCCAGCACCAAGAGGAGGGGTTCTCCGGGGGCGGGGCCAAGGGCTCACCCACCCCATGTTGACAGCACCAGGGGAAGGGTTCTCTGGGGGCGGGGCCAAGGGCTCGCCTGCCCCATGTCCCCAGTGCTGTGGTTCTCCGGAGGCAGGGCTGAGGGCTCACCTGCCCGGTGTCCCCAGTGCTGGGGGGCCTTCGGGGGCGGGGCCAAGGGCTCACCCTCCCTGTGTCCCCAGCACCGGGGGGAGGGGTTCTCTGGGGGAGGGGCCAAGGGTTCACATGCCCTAAGTCTCCAGTGCCAGGGGAGGGGTCTCTGGGGGCGGGGCCGAGGGCTCACCCTCCCTGTGTCCCCAGCGCCAGGGGGATGGGTTCTACAGGGGTGGAACCAAAGGCTCACCCACCCCACGTCCCCAGCACTGGGGGTCTCTGGGTGTGGGGCCGAGGGTTCACCCGCCCCTTGTCCCAGCGCTGGGGGGTCTCCGGGGGCGGGGCTGAGGGCTCACCTGCCCCACATCCCCAGTGCCAGGGGTCTCTGGGGGCAGGGCTGAAGGTTTGCCCACCCCGCTTCCCCAGTGTGGGAGGGGGGTCTTTGGGGGTGGGGCCTAGGGCTGACCTGCCTGTTTCTCAGTGCTGGGCCACTGGGGAGGGGGCCATGTCTCATCTACATATGTCCTTGGTTCTGGGGTGTTCCAGGACAGTGTTGGGCTGCTCATGGGGGGCCGTGGCTTACTGGCTTCTATTCTCAGAGTTGGGATGCTCCTGTGTGTGACCACCTCTTCTTTGTCTCTCCTCATCGCACTCATTGCAGGGGAAAAGGCTCATGGCCCACCCCTTGAAACCATCATCGTTGTAGGTGCGGGTTTGAATTGACTTGGGCTTTATCATGTTCCAGAGTTGGTCGGTTTCAATGGTGGTCTATAATCGCTGGTTTCACAAGGATCTGCTGTCTCTTTGCTGTTCATCTCTGGGAGTTGCGGTGTAGGTGTGGCCCCGCATTTTCGTTGCTGAGCTGTTCCAGGGGGCCATGCTGTGTTCATCCAGGTCCTCGGTGCTGTGGTGTTCTGCACCAGTGCTAAGCTACTCCAGGGGGGCCATGTTTCACCCGCTCTTTTTCTCGGTGTTGGGGTGCTCCTATGCCTGGCCGCCTCATACATGTCTCTCCGCGTCACTTTATTTGCGGGGCCTGAGGTTCGCGTTCCATCCTTTGCAGTCACTGCCATTGTAGGTGTGGATTTTGTTCAACTTGGGCTTCATCATGGTCCAATGTCAACTGCTTTCGATGGTGGGCTACAATCGCTGGTTTCGCAAGAATCAGCTGTTTCTTTGCTGGAGGATTCTGGGGGCCGAGGTGCTGGGGTGGCTCAGCCAAGATGGCACCTTTTTCTTGGCTCTCCGCTTACCAGGAGAAATGCTTTGAGCTGCCTACCTCCCTCTGCTCCTTCCACTGACTCATAGTCCTCTCTTTGGCTCTCATTATTTTGTTGAGTTTGGGCTGTCCTGCTTTTCTTGCCAAGAAGCAGTCTTCCTGCCCTCTGGGCTCTGACTCTTGGAGCGCCAGCGACACGCTGCCTCTCTTTTTCCCACTATCTCGGTTCTCCCCTGTAAGGCCTCTTTGGCTCTGGCCAGCTCCTGCTCCTTCTGTGCCAACTAGCAAGGTCTTAGGGTTGGTCAGACCCAGCTGCACCACTGGGTTGTCCAGGATAGCCTGAAAGAGAGGGCTGTTAGGGTCGATGCCCTGGTAGCGACTCGGGGAACGGCTTCTGGTCCCCTAGCAGCCACTCGCAGGCCCCCTTTTGCTGGTTGCTGTTCACTGGGAGGGTGTCTATCACTTTCTTCTCCTCAAAGCCCATCTCCATCAGGGAAATGACCGCCTGAGCATCGGCCTGGAATTCCCTTTTCCTGCGAATCTTCTTGAAGATTTCTGTGAGCTCATCCCAGGCCTCCTCGTCTCCTGGGTTAGTCCTAGCAGCAGCCTCAGGAGTGGCAGCTGCAGCCCCATGGTGCTGACGAGGCCAGGCCAGGAAGGGGCATGTCAATGGCTGGGTCTTCTGCATGCTCAATTAACCACTCCATGGCTTGAGGCACTGACATGTGGTTCAGCGAAGGGCCTTCAAGGCTCTGCTCTTGGGGAAGCCCATCTCCATGAGCTGCCACAGGGCAGTCTCATCCACTCACTAGTCCTCATCTTCATCCAACATAGCATTCCCCTTCTTAAACAACTCGACCGCGTCGGGGTTTAGTGCTAACAGCTTCTGTGCCACCTCGTTGAAAGACACCAAGATTTTTCGGAGTTCTGTCTGGAAGTCTTTCATGGTGGTCTGGACCATGGCCGGGTCCATGCTGCAGGCTGGCAGCTTGGCTGTTGCCCGGAGTATGGCGTCTCTGTCTGGGGCCTTCTGCTCTTGTTTCTTCTTTTCTTCCGCTGAGACATCAGCCATCTTAGGAAGTGGAGATAGAGCACACTTTTTATCAGTAATAGGACATCTCAGTCCTAGACGTTCTCTTCTAAGATGGTTTTGGTGTCGCTCAGCACCCTCTCTGAAGTGGCATGTATTAATTTATGATGAGTCACAGTTTTGTGGTCTTCTAAACTCCTGTGAGCACAGTGCTTGAGGCAGCGCTCCTTGAGCTTCTCCACCGAGGTGTCCTCGGTCGCCTCCTCCAGCCACTCAATGCCATCGGTAGCGCAGATGTGCAGCCGCAGCAACTTGCCCGCAAAGATCTTCTCCTTCTGCAGGAACATCGCGCCACCACCGCCCGGGCCCGCCGCCCAGGTCCGTGAAGGTCACCCAGGCTGGCGGGAGGACGGGCCGATGGGAGCCGGGGCCGCCCGCCAGTCACTAGCCCCAATTTTTTTTTTAAGACATGGTCTCTCTATGTTGCAAATCCCTGGTCTCAAATGATCGTACCCCTCAGTCTTCTAAATAGCTGGCACCATAAGTGCAGGCACGCTGCAGTGCATGGCTTTAACCTGATTTAAACATTATGCAATGTATACATGTATCAAAATATCATGTTACTCCATTATATGTACAATTTTTATGTTTTTATATATCAGTTCAAAATTAATTAAGAAAAATGTATACAATTCAGGAGCATTAAGAACATTCACAATGTTCTGCAACCACTATCCTTTTTCAGAACTTGTTCATGATTCCAAACAGAAACTCTGCACCCATTACATAATTCCCATTTCTCTAGTCCCTGGTGACCTCCTCTACTTTCTTCTCTATGAATTTGCCTAATCCTAGATACCTCATACAAGTGGAATCTACACTATTTGTCTTTTTATCTCTGGCTTATTTCACTTAACATAATGTTTCCAACATTATTTATGTCTTAGCATGCACTGATACTTCATGTTCATGGCCAAATAATATGCTATTGTAGCTCATACTGCACTTTGTTAATCCATTTGTCCAGTGATGGGCGTTTGCGTTGTTCCCACCTCCAGCTATTGTGAATAATGCTACTATGAACATTGGTGTACACCTTTTTTATTCTTTCTTTCTTTGGGAGTGGATTTTTTTTTCTTGGTGGTACTGGTAGTTGAACCCAGGGCCTCACACATGCTAGTCAAGCATTCTACCACTAAGCTACATCCCCAGCCCTTTTCATTTTTATTTTGACACAGGGTCTCACTAAATTGCCCAAGCTAGTCTCGAACTTGCAATCCTCCTGCCTTAGCTGCACGAGTCTCTGGGATTACAGGTGTGTATCACCATGTCCTGCCTTTGTTTCAATTTTTTGAGAAACAGCCAAACTGTTTTCCACAGTGTTTGCACCAGTTTGCATTCCCACCAGCAGTGCATATGGGTTCCAATTTTTCCATATCCTTGCCAACATTTTTTTAATTTTCCAACTTTTTGAAAATAGCCATCATTATGGGTTTTATAGTTTGGATTTACATTTCCCTAATCACTAGTGTTGTTGAACATCTTTTCAGATGCTTATTGGTCATTTGTATCCTCTTTGGAGAAATGACTATTCAAATTCTTTGTGCAGAGCCCAGCATGGTGGCACATGCTTATAATCCCAGTACCTGGGAGGCTGAGACAGGAGGATCGCAGGTTCACGGCCAGCCTCAGCTACTTAGTGTAGGCCCTCCACAACTTAGTGAGACCCTGTTTCAAAACAAAGAATAAAAAATAGGGTTGGAGTGTAGCTCAGAGATAGAATGCCCCTGGGTTCAATCCCCAGTACCGAAAAACAACAACAAATCCTTTGTACATTTTTTCATCGGTTTATTGTCTTGTTGAGGAGTTATACTTCCTTATATAGTCTGGATATTAATCCCTAAGATATATGAATGCAAGTATGTTTGCATAACTTTTCATATTTATTTATTTATTTGAGTATCAGGCCCAGGGCTGTATACATGCTAGGCAAGCATTCTATCACTGAACTACATCCCTAACCCCGGTATAACTTCATTTTTTTATGGTACTGGGGATTGAATCCAAGGGTGTTTTACCACCAAACTATACCCCAAGCTCTTTCTAATATTTATTTATTTATTTGGCACTTGGAATTGAACCCAGGGGCATTCTACCTCTGAGCTATACCCCCAGCCCTTTTTATTTTTTATTTTGAAACAGGGTCTTGCTACATTGATGAAACTGGCCTCCAACTTGCAATCTTCCTGTCTCAGCATCCCAAATCCTGGGATTACAGGTTTCCCCTGCATAACTTTTTAAACTTGACCCAAAAGAAAGTAGTAATGTTGGGACTGGGGATATAGCTCAGTGGTAGAGCACTTACCACTGAACAAGGCTTTGGGTTCCATCACCAGAACTGCAAAAATAAATAAATAAATAAATAAATAATAAGTTACTGGGCATCAAAATAACAAGAACTAAAAGTAATAATGTTGCTGGGCATGATGGCACAGGCCTGCAATCCCGGTATTTGACAGGCCAAGACAGGAGAATTATAGGTTCAAGGCAAGCATTGGCAAGTTAGCGAGACCCTTAGCAACTTGGTATGACCCTGTTTTCAAAAATAAAAAAGACTGGGGGAATGGCTCAGAGGTAGAATGCCCCTGGGTTCAATTCCCAGTACCAAAAAGAAAGAAAGAAAGAAAGAGAAAAGAAAAAAGTAATAATAGCTCGGTGTGGTGTCACACCTTTGTAATCCCAGGACTTGGGAGGCTGAGACAGGAGGATTGCAGGTTTGCAGCCAGCCTCAGCAACCTCGTGAGGCTCCCTGCAACTTAGTGAGACTCTTGTTTCTTTCTTTTTTTTTTTTTTTTACGGTACTGGGAATTGAACTCAGGGGCCTTCTACCTCTGAGCTACACCTCCAGCCTGATTTTTTATTCTTTATTTTGAAACAGGGTCTCACTAAGTTGCAGAGGGCCTCACTAAGTAGCTGAGGCTGGCCATGAACCAGGATCCTCCAGTCTCAGCCTCCCAAGTACTGGGATTACAACCATGCGCCACCATGCCCGGCTGTGAGACCCTGTTTCAAAATAAAACATAAAAATAGGGCTGGGGGTAATAGATCGGAGGTAGAATGCCCCTGAGTTCAATCCTCAGTAACACACACACGCACACACACACACACACACACACACAAGTAATAATGTTATAATTAATAGCCATCAGAGTGGTGATGGCCAGTCTTTGGAATATTAAAACAAAACCGATGTTGCCAGCTGGGAGATAGGTTTCCTTCCTGTCAGCACCTTAGAAATGGGGCAAGCTACCATCAGCAACAGGTGGCAAGAGTGAGAGCCCAGCAGCCTGGGAGGGGAAGGGCAGACAAAGCTGGAGTCCTGTCTGCAGAAGTCAGAGTCAAAGAAAAGACCCCAAGTCCCCCCCCCCCCGCCCCGCCCAGGGCCATGCATGCTGACTGAGAGCCTGCTTTGATTCTTTTCCCCAGGGATCCATTAGAGACATCAGTTTCTGAATTTACAACCTCATGAGCTCCCCATCCCCAACCTTGTTCACCAGTTTGGATTCACGCAGGATTTTTTTCAGGCTAGGTTTTCTTTAACACTTTGTTTCAAGTTTCTCATCAGAGGCTGGAAGTGGAGACGGCAATAAGAGGGACGAAAATCTCCATGTCCCCAAAATAGAGGCGGGAGAAAGGACATGGTTTCAGGGGTCCATGTCCATCACGTGTGAGCTCAGCCTTGGAAGCCATTGGCTGTGTTTGAACCCTGGACCCCATTTACGAGGACCTGGGGGAATAGTGTCACCTCTCAGTACCACCTGTTTTTTCATCTGCCAGAGGGGGATAATAATAGGATCTGCATTGCTGGGTTGAGGTGAGGATTAAATGAGATAGCTCCTAGAATGTGCTTAGGCCAGGGATGGCATGAAGTGAGAGGGCTTACTAAGCATTAGCTATTATTAATCTCCCTCCCTCTCGCTTAAGATTCTTCTTAAGGCCTGGAATTGGCAGGCTCCTGTGAATGACCCCAAACACTGCCCCTCTAACGGTGTTCTAACCCTGTGCCTTTCTCGGAGGGCTGACTGCATGTTCTACAAATAGGAAATGATGCGGCCAAAGGTGTCTAGCACTCATGCGATAACATTAGAAACTGAGTCACAATGCCCAGATACAAAGCGAGGAGAGTGTCCCAGAGGAAGGCAAATCACTCAGAACCACCCTATGGAGAACATCAATACCACTGTGTGCTATTCTCCATGACCACCCAAAATAGCATCACGTTCACCTGGGAACTTGATATAATTTCAGGGTTGCAGCCAAGAACCAGTTATAGTAGCAGTAACCCAAGCATGGACAGGGCTAGCAGGCCCGGGAAGGGATGTTCAAGTGAGCACGCTGACTCAGCTAGAATCACTGTGGCACAGCAGCAGAGGGCATGGGCACTGGAGTGGGGCAGCCTCAATTTCTACTCATCAGCTGTGTAACATGAGCAAGTTACTTAACCTCTCTGGACCCGGATTTTTATCATCTATCAAATGGAGAACTACCTGGGCTGGGGATGTAGCTTGGTGATAGAGTGCTTGCCTAGCACCCATGAGGCCCTGGGTTCCATCCCCAATACCTAAAAAAAATAATAATAATAGAAATAGTACTTCCTATGTCATGCTGTTTTGTTTTTTTGTTTTGTTTTTTTTTGCGGTAGCAGGGATTGAACCCAGGGGCATTCTACCTCCGAGCTACATCCCCAGCCCTATTTTTTATTCTTTATTTTGAAACCAGGTCTCACTAAGTTGCGGAGGGCCTCACTAAGTAGCTGAGGCTGGGCCGGGCGTGGTGGCGCACGCTTGTAATCCCAATACTTTGGGAGGCGGAGACCGGAGGATCCGGGTTCGCGGCCAGCCTCAGTTCTCTCTCTCTCTCTCTCTCT
>PVJS01033396.1:0-22204 GCA_004027185.1 Glis glis | reverse complement strand
AAAAAAAAAAAAAAAAAAAAAAAAAAAAAAGATGGATCAAATACCTAGAAATTAGACCAGAAACTCTTGGTTCCCAGCTGGTGGCACTATTGACAATATTAACTATTGTGAGGTGGTAAAACCTTAGGAAGTGGGATCTATTTGGCAAAGTATATTTTCTCTCTCTTCTCTTCTCTCTATCCTGGAAGCTACCTAATTTTCTAGAACACACACACACACACACACACACACACACACACACACACTTGATCATCTCATACAGAGGGACTCCTATAAAATAATAAAAGTTTGGCCAGGCGTGGTGGTACACACTTGCAAGTACTTGGGAGGCTGAGACAGGAGGATTGCAGGTTTGTGACCAGCCTCAGCTACTTAGCAAGGCCCTCCGCAATTTAGTGAGACCCTGTTTCAAACTAAGGAATAAAAATTAGGGCGGGGGTGTAACCTAGAGGTAGAATGCCCCTGGGTTCAATCCCCAGAACTGTTAAAAAAATTAAAAGTTTATAGTAAAACTTTATGACCTTAAAAACCTCTGTGTAATACTTTTTCTTGGGATTCTCAGGGGATGCAGTCCCAATTTCAGATATAAGTTTATATGTTCCCAAGGAGTATAAACTTAAAACACTACTTGAGCACAGATTTTTTTTTATTTAGAAATCTAAAAACAGAGAAACAAATACACAAAATGAAGTTTTAAATAATGGAAACTCTACATAAAAATTGAAGCATTTTAGTATTCTTTAATCTATCTCAATACAATTTTACAGCTGTCCAGGGTAATAAAAGTAGTCAACCACGTGTAGAGCACATTCTGGAATTAAATTTGATGTTTTACAAAATAGGACATTTCAACATTTCAAGCCCTTGTGCTCAGGCAGACCATCAAATTAAAGCAGAATCAAAATTACTAAGTAATTATAATAATGTGAAATAAGCTCATTGATCTCCTTTTCATTCTCACCAAATATTACCCAATATGAATTTTTATGACTAGACTTCCAAATCTTCAAAATGAATACTAACTCACTGAATCCTTAAGTTTGGGTGTGTGTGTATACGTATATTTATGTGTGAAAATTCATATGAATAAAAGGGGCTTACATTCAGGTGTTAGAGTATGAAATCAAGAGTGTGTTCACAGAAAGCAGTGAGTGGAGAAAAAACAAAGAATGAGAATCTTAACAGAGAAGTTTGATTTGGAGTACATTTATATAAATATTTTCCAAATAAGAAGCCCCAAATGATATCTCAGTTTCCTTACTTTAGGGATGCACGCATTCATCATGCTATCTGTGCGTGTGTACATATGTACATGAGTGTGTATAGACAGATATAAGCATGCATGTGATTGTTTGTTGTTAGACAACATAAATGTCTCAGAGATAGCTGTGATTCAGAGATCAGAGAGTAGACTTATGGAAACTTCTATTGTGGCTGGCTTTGATGCACTTCTGTAAACCCGTGAAGTTGTTAAACGTGGGTGGCAGGGCATCAACTTAACCACTCAGAAATGATCTCGTTTCTGGGTGGGTATCTTTCAAGCATGTTATGTTGAATCTCACAACAGCAGTCATACTCTATTAAAACTAACAATTTGCATCGTTAAGCAGGAGAATAGTAATTTTAATCAACCTGAGATTTTAAGTTTTAAAAACTCATGTTAAAATTCCAAAAGATAACCAAGAAAAAGGCAATAGAAAAAAGAAAGGGATTCGGTCCTACAGAGTAAACGATTGAAAATTAGCCAGGCTCAGAAAATGAAGGGTCATATGTTCTCTCTCATACGTGGAAGCTAGAGAGTAATTGTGAAACAAAAGGGACTCCAGATAAATGTGGAGAAATACAAGTAGAATAGCAGAAGGGGATTCGGGGGGTGGAGGGAGGGGAAAGGGGACTTGAAGGAAACAGTTCAAATAATGCTATATACATATACAGAGTTATCAAAAACAATCTCAATAATATGTATGGGGAAAGAGAGGGAGTGGGAGTGGGGTGGGATCTGGCATGTGTGTTTCGATCACTCTAAACCTCATTATGATGTATAATTACAATACATCAATAAAAATATATTTAAAAAACACAGGAGAACCTTGAAAGAAAAAAAAATAAAAGATTGGCCTGTAACAATCAGTGAAGAGAAAGTAGTAGAGATCAACTTAAGAAATTGTTCATTTAAACTGGGCGTGGTGGCTCACACCTGTAATCCCAGTGTTTAGGAGGCTGAAACAGGGGATTCACAGGTTCAAGGACAGCCTCAGCAAGTAGTGAGACTCTCATCAACTTAGTAAGATCCTGTTTCAAAATAAAATAAGACAGGATTGGGGGTGTAACTCAGAGGTAGAATGCCCCTCAGTTCGATCTCCAGTACCACACATACACACACACACACACACACACACACACACACACAACACAATTGTTCAATTAGATAGTTTCAGTTTGGATAAAACATATAATAACTTAAGAATGAAATCCCGCTGCATCCTCTTTGCAAGGGTATTTTCAAGCATACAGAAAAATCCCAAATTATGCAAGTTTGTATAATACATATTGAAAACATGATTTTGCAAAAAAAGTTTAAAAATAGACCTATTGTAATTTCTATTTCTCAGAAATGATTAGAAGGGAAAATAACTAGGAAAATACAGAGAAAGTGAACCATATTAAAAAGTCAACTTGTAGAGAACTGAACCCATATTCATACTTTATAAGTACATGTGAAAAGTAAATAATTAACTGTATACTAGCCAGAATGATTCAAAGGATCTGAGTCTTGGAACAGCTGAAACAAAGTCATGAAATACCTCTCTTAGACTTCCTGTTTTACAAAGAAATGAACATTACTGATTGTAAGCCATTTTTAATTGGGTTTTCTGATACTTTCAAAGAAAACTACTCCTAAAACTCAATATATCAAGTTTAAGATAAAACTTATTCTTTTGCTGTAGCATGTGCTTCTCTAAGTCCTGTAGCCATTCCTATAGGTACTTAATTTGTCTCTCTAAATAAGTCAGTATACACATTTACAGGCACACACATCTAATCCCAGTACTTGGGTGTGCACATGTGTGTATATATGATTATAGCAGAAACACTGCAGGTAATTTGAGAAAAGAAAAAACTAAAAAGTGCAAATTGGATAAGAGGATGAACACTTTTAAGCAGCAGTTTCTATGTAACAGTATTTTATTTAAAGGACAATGAAATGTAAAATGTGGGCACTGTTGGAGTTCCACTGTCTGCTTTGCTTCTGCCAACAATAGATACCATCACAGAATCTGCCATTCCCTTGCCATCTGATCTTGGGGATTATTTTACAACACAAGGAGTGACCATCTTCTCTGGAGATATTCTTAGACAGTTTTGCAGCAAAGTGCCGCCACGAGATCACCTGACTATAACAGCTTCTCCCAACAATCCTGGGGAAAAATTTCAAAAGAATACTACCAAACCAAATGGTACCTCAAGAAACTCCTTTGCTAGCCTTTGTATTATATCTGTGCCCTTTCCATGTAAATCTGTATTTCAGTTGTGGAATCTGTTTTGTAGGCTTAATCTTAGCTTTAGGAGTAATACCTTCTTCCTATATCTGCTATTCTTATATTCTTTAGATGTCCATTTTTCTCTTACTAGCAAATCCTTCATTGGTCCTACAATATACTTCTCATCAAACATGGGATAGGCTGCATAAGGTCCCCCAAATATAGTCACATTCTAATCCCAGGAATCTATGATTATGTTAACTTTGATGTCAAAAGGAATTTAACTGACGTGATTAAGTTAATAATCTTGAGATGGGCAAAATGTTATGGTTTCTTGAAGTGACTCCTGAATGTAAGGAAAGGTATTTTTATAAGAGAGAAAGAAAGGAAGATTTGAATGTAGAAGAGAAGATAAAGTGATATAAAAAACAGAAATTGCAGTGATGTGACTTGTAGCCCAAGAAGTATGACTACCACCAGAAACTAAAAGAAAGATGGAGTTAGATGTTCCCTGACACTCCTAGAGGAAACCAGCCTGCCACCCCCTTCACTCTAGCAAAACAAAACTCATGTCAGACCTGTGGCCTCCAGAAATGTAAGAGAATAAATCTATATTATTTAAGGCACTAAGTTCGCTGTAGTATGCTACAAAAACAATAAGAAGCTAATATAATCCTTTATATTAAACTTTTATATTCAAGTTTCTATGTGGTCTCTGTCACCTAATAGAACTATGACTGATACAATCCTTAGTGATTCTGAAGTGCTTGTGATCCTTCTTCTTGGCAGGAATGGGAAATACCGTGCTTACAGATCAATGATTACATGTCATGTACTGAACCCATTTATACACTCTTCCAAGATGCTACATCTAGCATGGAAGCTCCAGTTATAAATAGTTGTAGACTAATTTATAAACTTACATACAGGATCTATTTGGCTTTTAGAGTCTATTAATTAATGAATTAAATGGGGTCATGATGGGACAAGCATACCTGCACCCCTTAAAGGTAGCACTATTCTCTGCCATACTTCTGGAGTATGGCTTTTTATTTGATGTATTATCTTTTCTAGGATGAAAATTGAAATCGGGAGCTTCTTTTGACTTTCTCCACTATAATAGCTTTTATCCCATGTGTCAAGTACATGCATGGTATTTTTACAACTAAAGACCTCATACATTCTGATTTTATATTTTCAGATCCAGGGAAAAGACTACCGTGTGAATCTGTGAACTGAGACAAGGCTTTGGCCTCCATGTTGTATACCCCCACTCTATTGGAAGATGAGGATCAAGATGATACTTCAGGGCCCTCAATACCAATGTCAACTGGAACTGTGTCTATAGCAATTTTTAGAATATCTGGATATTAGCCGGGCGTGGTGGTGTACGCTTGTAATCCTAGTAATTGGGAGGCTGAGACAGGAATATTGCAGGTTCGCGGTCAACCTCAGTTACTTAGTGAGGCTCTCAGAAACTTAGGGACACCCTATTTCAAAATAAAAAAAATAGGGCTGGGGATGTAGCTCAGAGGTAGAATGTCCCTGGGTTCAATTCCCAGTACCACCCCCCACACACACACACACAAAGAAGACTATCTGGATATTCCCATATTTCCACATATGGTTGTCTGGATGAATGGCCATTGATAAATTTTACTGCCATAAACACATGTAGTCAGGCCACTTTTTCACTTCAATATTATAGGTCTAGAAGCTGGCTAAGTTCATAAACCAAGAATAGAGCAAAAATTTTAAAAATGTGACTGCTTTCAGCTGGCTTATCTTCAATTCTTAAATTCTTTTTATCTAGTAAATTAAACAGCCTTGTTGACTGCCAATCTATTCATTTTCTGAATCTTTGTGCCAGGTGACCATCTCAATAATTCTTTTCAGGTCAGGTTCCTTTGGTTGCCACTGTGGACTTGAAACTCATGACAATAATCACTCCCTCATGGTTTCTGATGATTGAGCATTGTGTTTTGATCTTTATAATATCAACATCCTATGATTCCAATTACTAAATGAGAACCAAGATATGTAATTATACTTCTGATCAACATATCTGACCTACACTGTTCAGTAACCACTATTCTATCAAGCCAGCTGCTTCAGGGTGCTAGACAACATGGTAAGAGCAGGAAAGTCCGTGATCATGTGTACTTTGTCTCAACTGTTTTTCTGTGAAGTAAGTTCTTTGATCAGAAGCAATATTGTGTGGAATACCATAATAGTGGTTAAGACATTCCATAAATCCATGGATGGTAGTTATTGCAGAAGTATTGTGTGAAGGTAACACAAATCCATATCCAGCGTAAGTATATGCTAGTAAGGGCAAACTGTTGTCCCTTTAGTGGTGGAAGCAGTCCAGTACAATCAACCTGCCATCAGATAGCTGACTGATTACCCCAGAGCACAGTGCCATATGAGGAACTAATCATTGTTCTGTGCTGTTGAAAGATGGAGCATTGACCAGGTTGGCCTTGATGAGAAATCCATGTCACTGAACAAATACATAACCTCCGTCTTTACTCCATGGACACATTCTTGAGCTAACTGGGTAAAGGCAGTATTAGCTGGGGAAAGAGGCTGACTGGTATCCACAGAATGGCTCATACTATTTATTTCACTATTAAAATTCCTTTTGCTGGAGTCACCCTTTGGTGAGCATTTACATGAAATGAAGATTATCTTCACATTTTTTGCTCATTCTGATATGTCTATACACCTACTTCTATAAATTTCCTAGTCACCAGTTTTCCTATAATGCTGCTTGTAAGACCCTAATCATACAGGCAAATCATCAAGCAACAGCCCATGAATTTATCTGTAATCACATGCCTGGACATTTCTCCTTCAGGCAAAGTGAACAACTTTCCATTGCTCAAAGTTCTGCCCACTTGAAATATTATCCTTCCTTATTGCCCTTCAGGGATGTCCCAGAGAGGGGCTATTGTGCTATAGCTTTTCACTTTGTCCAGCAACATTAACAATAACCAGCTAGTCAATTTCATTATGTGTTGGCTTTTCAAAAAGCATTAAAATGGAGTCCCTTTGGTATCCCAATTACTTCCTAGCATATTAGAGAAAACATATGACCCTTTATTTCTGTTACTGGCTAATATCACTTAACATAATGTTCTCCAGGTCCTTCAATTTTCCTCCAAATAACATAATTTTGTTCTTCTTTATTGCTGAGAAGAATTCCATTGTGTGGATATCCCATAATTTTGTAATCCATTCATCTGTTGGTGGACACCTAGGTTGGTTCCATAATTTGGCTATTTTGAATTGTGTTGCTATAAACATGGGTATGCATGTATTACTATACTATTCTGATTTTAGTCCCTTTGGAAAGATACCCAGGAGTGGTATAGCTGGATCCTATGGTGGATCCATTCCCAGTTTTCTGAGGACTCTCCACACTGATCTCCATAGTGGCTACACTAATTTGCAATCACACAAACAGTGTAAAAGAGCTACTTTTTCACATATCCTCACCAGCATTTATTGCTGTTTGACTTCTTTATGATTGCCATTCTAATTGGGGTTAGATGGTATCTCAGTGTAGTTTTGATTTGCATCTCCCTGATTGCTAATGATGTTGAACTTTTTTTTTTCCAGTACTAGAGATTGAACCCAGGGACATTTTACCTCCGATCTACACCCCAGCCCTATTTTTATTCTTTATTTTGAAACAGGGTCTCACTAAGTTGTGGAGGGCCTAAGTAGCTGAGGCTGGCAGCTAACCTGTGATCCTCCTGTCTCAGCCTCCCAAGTACTGGGATTACAAGCATGCGCTACCAGGTCCAATGATTTTGAACATTTTTTCATGTATTTATTTATCATTTGTATTTCTTCTTTTGTGAAGTGTCTATTTAGTTCAGTTGCCCATTTCTTGATTAGGTTTTTTTTAGTGAAATGTCTTTTCAGTTCATTGTATATTCTAGATATTAGTCCTTTATTAGAGGGATAGCTGGCAAAGATCTTCTCCCATTCTGTAGGATTTCTCTTTAGACTCTTGATGGTTTCCTTTGATGAGCAGAAACTTTTTAGTTTAATGCCATCCCATTTATTAATTATTGTTTTAATTTCCTGAACTTTGGGATCTTGTTGAGAAAGTGTCTACCTGTGCCTATATGTTGGAGTGTTGGACCTGTGCCCTCCTCTAACAGCTTCATAGCCTCTGGTCAATTTCCAGGTCTTTGATCCATCTCAAGTTGACTCCAGTGTAAGGTGAGAGGTAAGGATTTAGTTCCATTTTCTACAACACATTTATAGAATATATCTTACCCATATTTTATACATGTTACAGAAAAAAAAACATGTAACTAAACACATTTTAACATATTAAACTAATATGAAGAAAATTAAAAAAATAAAAAGCATTAAAATGTATAATATACATAGTCATCCAGCTCCTTGCTTCTTTTAAGTAGTTGATTAAGAGTATCACATACGATAAGCACTCTTTTTACTACTGGAAATAGAGGTGGGTCTCAATTTAATCAGATAAGAGACCCAATACAGAACCCCAAGAATTAATTCAGAAAACTCATCCTTAGTACTCGGTTCCTCTGGTGCAACATTTGGCACCAAATCTATATTGGGGTTCTCCAGAGAATAAGTTATAAAGATTACTGGGCGTGGTGGTACACTTGTAATCCCAGTACTTGGGAGGCTGAGACAGGAGGATGGCAGGTTCAAGCCCAGCCTCAGCAACTTGTGAGGCCCTCTGCAACTTAGTGAGACCCTGTTTCAAAATAAAGAATAAAATAGGATGAGGTATAGCTTGGAGGTAGAATGCCCCTGGGTTCCATCCCTAGTACCACAAAAATATGAGTTATACAGATAGCTAGAAAGATTGATTGAACTAGATAGATAGATGATAGATAGCTGGTGATGATAGCTAGATAGATGATAGCTAGATAGATAGATATAGCACTACGACAGTTACTTTCTGGGACACTCCTGAAGGACAGTGATGAAGGGAAAGCTTTTCAAAAGGGAATATTTTTTAATTTTTTTTTTTTTTGCGGTACTGGGGATTGAACCCAGGAGCGTTCTACCTCCGCGCTACACCCCCGGCCCTATTTTTTATCCTTTATTTTGAAACCGGGTCTCACGAAGTTGCAGAGGGCCTCACTAAGTAGCAAGAGAGAGAGAGACAGAGAGAGAGAGAGAGAGAGAGAGAGAGAAAGAGAGAGAGCTGAGGCTGGCTGCGACCTGGATCCTCTGGTCCACCTGCGCCACCATGCCCGGCAAAAGGGAATATTTTGAGCAATGCAAATATTGTTTACTTTGCTTGAAGGCCAGACATGTCTCACATGATTATGGAGGTGGAGACACCTCAGATTCACAGTGGATAAGTTGGAGCCCCATGGGATTTGATGGTATAGTTACAGCCTAATTTCAAAGGCTTAGGAATCAAGAAAGGCAATGGTGTAAGTTCTATTCTGAGTCTAAATCTGAGTTGAATGTAAGGAAAAAAATTGATGTCCCAGCTCAAAGACAGGTAGGAAGAGAGAAGAAACATCCCAGCCCCACCACTCCTCATCCTCTTTGTTTTGTTTAGGTAGTCATCAGAGTGGAGGAAGCCCATCTGCATTAAGGAAGACAATCCACTTGCTTTACCCAGTCTACCAATTCAAATGTTAATCACATCCAAAACTACCTCCTAAACACACCCAGAATAATGTTAAGCAAAATATCTGGACACCCTTGACCCAACCAAGTGGACAAATATACTATCCCAATGATTTTCTGAGGACATGCCCAGAGTTAAATCATGTATCAAAAGTGATTATTTTAATACTTATAAATATTCTGATCCAATTTGTATTACATTCCCTTGATTCAGAACCTTTAGAATCCAGGCCTTTGCACATGCTCTTGATGCCTGCTCAAACTTGTTGACTGGTCCTACAATTACTTCAAAACTTATGGTTCCTTTCTTCTCTAAGAAGATAGAAACCATCCACAAATGTGTTATGTCATGAACTTGCTTTAGTATATACACTAGATTCTTATGGGAAGTAGGTACATGCTGTCTTACAAAGATGACACTTCTGCATCATGTTTATGGAGAGACTAGTGTCTAAGGAGAGAGGGAGAGATTCGTGTTGGTTCAGATGGTACAGAGAGATGATCTGGGGTTTGAAAATTATTAAGTATATTGACATATACTTCTTTGTCTCCTGTCTCAGGTCCTACTCTTTCCAATGCAGGACAGATCTTGTCCTAGAAAATTTGCCAGAGTAGATCATATCATCTCTGGTTTCTTTGATACCCTCACCATTAAGTCCTTGGCTGTGTCTTTAGCTTTTTCTGCCTTCTACCTTCAGGAGAAAATTATAAGCTTTTAAGAAGAACATTTATTTCATATTTATTAAATTGGTGAGTAATCATCCCCAGCCTTTCATTCATTCTCTCACATGCATGGATAATAAGCATCAGTCATCCAATTCAGAAGGACTTATCCTTATTTATGAACTACCTAAAAATGCTGAGATATAGCTCTAATGGTGCATTTTTATCTAAATATCTCATGTGGGCCTGTCCACTGAGAGATTTAACAGTAACAGCATTACAACTTCCTTAGTGCTCTCAGTACTAGAGATGTTGTCTTTACTGGCAGCTTACCAAGATCACCAAGAAGTGATCCTGCTTCAAAATCTTAAAAAAATAATAAAATGTAAAGTCTGCTTCTTAGGATCATTCTGGTACCCACTAGTAATAGATTAGGATTCCTGGGAAAGAGACTCTGAAATACATATATATGTATGTGTGTGTGTGTATGTATATATACATATATATAGATATTCATGCTTATACATGTATTTCACATATATATGTATATAGACACATGTATTTCAGAGTCTCTGAAATATATATATATATATATTCCCAGGATTCATGGGTGAGACTCTGAAATATAATAAAAGTAGATTTGGGGAAGTACTCTTTGGGACAACTGAAAGGGACTGAGAGAATCAGAACTCACAAGAGACAGAAACTGAACAAGGAAGCAATTGCAACATAGGACTTTCTCACTTGTACAGAGAGCTTTGGAGCTGGAATATCCCCTTAGAGTTGTCCCCAATTTGAGATAATGGAGCTTGATGTTTGCATACTCCATATTAACCAGTCACTGAGAATGAGCTTCCCCTTGAGAAAGGACTTTTCATTAAAAAGGATATTAAAATTAAACATAAAATGGTGTACAACTTTATTAGTCATGGTGTAAACACAATTAACAGTACACACCACAAGAATGGCTAAAATTAAAAAGGCTTACACCAAGTGTTGTCAAGGATGTAGAGCAATTAAATCTTATATGCTGATGAAATGAGAGTAAACTTGTAAACAACTTTGAAATATCATTTTTTATAATTTATTGGTGCATTGTAGTCATACATCTGGATCAGTTACAGGGTGCTAGAGGCTACATGCACACATCACTCATTTGCATACTGGATGATTCAACTATGCTTGTCTATGATATATACTCCAAGGAACTATGTTCACATATTTACCAGAAGACATGCAATGCAATGTGCCCAGCTACAATATTTATAATAAAGCTGAACTTCAAAATACTCTAAAACCATTCATCAGATGAATGGATAAATGTCTGTTTGTACAACCTAGCTTAGATAAATGGCAATCAATGGTCTACAACATCACATAACAACATAGATAATTCTCACAAACACTGTATTGAAAAAATAAGTCAGACATAATAGTTGTGTATAATATAAAATTCCATTTGTATGATGTACAAGTGGATCTATTGAAAGAGAAATAAGTGCCTTTTGGGATGTAAAGATATATGTCCTCAATTGTCATAGTACAAATAAAAGTTGAAATGGCATTATGACACTATTTTTCATCTATCGACTTTGAAAAGAGTCTCAAAGTGTGATAATACCTTCTTTTGTATGGGGCTTATATTATTTAAATATGTAAACTGGTACTGATTTTAATGTATAAAAATATTTCTTCTAGATTAGTATACATAAGTATCAACTGTATGGCTGCTGAATCTCAACTTCAGAATTTGCATTTAGAAGGTTTGAAAAGAATAAATATTTTTGCATTTTTAACAACCTCCCAGATGTTGCTGATGTTGCTGTTTTTCAAACTACATTTTAAGCAAAGGTACCCAAGACTTATTTCACTTCTAAAAATTTATCCTACAGAATTTATCCTACAGATAAAGAAAAAAAATCACCAAGGTTGAAGAAATCATACATTTTTTAAAAGTTTATTGTTTGAATAGAAAACATGCATAATCACAAAATTTTAAAAATTAAAAAATTGTGAAAGACTATGGTGAAAAATTTCCTTATATTGATTTCAACCAACTGTTTGACCCCTAATCTTTCTATCTCCCCAAAACAATTAACCTTTGTTACTAATTTTCTTTACCTCATTCCATAAATATTTTTTAAAAGGGTAAAAATAAATCTAAATATGCTTTATTTTTTACATTATTTATTAAGAAAATCCATAGATACTATAGAGAACAGTTTATTTATTTATTTATTTATTTATTTATTTATTTTTTGTGGCACTAGGGATTGAACCCAGGGGCATTCTACCTCCAAGCTAAATCCCCAGTCCTATTTATGTTTTGTCTTGAAACAGGGTCTCACTAGGTTGCTGAGAATCTCAATATGTTGTTGAGGCTGTCCTTGAACCTGCAATCCTCCTGTCTCAGCTTCCCAAGTACTGGGATTATAGGCATGTGCCACCATGCCTGACTACTGTACTTTAAATCCTGTGAATGTGTGTTTATATAGCCTTCTCTAAAACAAACTTTTTTTTTTTTTTGCGGTACCGGGGATTGAACGCAGGGGCGTTCTACCTCCGCGCTACACCCCCGGCCCTATTTGTTTTATGCTTTATTTTTGAAACTGGGTCTCACGAAGTTGCGGAGGGCCTCACTAGGTAGAGAGAGAGAGAGAGAGAGAGAGAGAGAGGAGAGAGAGAGAGAGAGAGAGAGAGATATCGCGTGCGCGCGCATGCGCGCTGAGGTTGGCTGCGAACCCGGATCCTTTGGTCTCTGCCTCCCAAAGTACTGGGATTACAAGCGTGCGCCACCACGCCTGGCTTAAAACAAACTTTTTAAATGAAAGGATTATTGTAACTATTTTTACTATCATAATCATTTCCTGACACTTCAAAGTATATCACAAATTTTTCAAAGTAGACATCTTTTACTCAATTTCCAAATATTGTTTGTTGCTATAAGATATCGTCTACTAGAAAAACATAAATATGTGATATTTATCACCCAAACTGTGTTGCTATAATGATTCTAGTTAAGTTGTAATTCTAGTTAGTTCTAGTTAATTTGTGTATTCACAAAAATATTAAGGAAATGGGAGAAGGCATTCTGAGGTAAGGACATAGATTTAAAAAAAAAAAATGGTTGGTGAGAAATTGTACCCAGGATGCTCAGGGTTCTACCAGGGTCTCTTTGGAATGGCAAGCAACTGAAAGAAGTGAAAGCCACCAAGCAAAACTTGCTCTTTCAATCCTTGAACAATTTCTGACACTAGGTTCACCATTCTTCTAACAGATGTTAAGCTGTCATTTGCCTATATTAACACATTTGCTCTATGTAATTAAAGTGACTTTTGTTTCTTTACTGAACCTTGTGTTATAGCTGCAGATCCATTTGTCTCATTAGAAAGAAGTTTAAATCTCCATTCCAATGTTGTCCAACGTTTGCCTCCTGTGTTAAATTCCTCTTATATAGCACTGTGTGTGGGAGGGGGTAGGGGTTAAAGAGATTAAATGCAGAATGAAATTTTGCATGGTCAGAGGTCATGCAAGAATAACTCACAAAATCCAAAGGGTTTTTTCTGTCTGATTTCACTATTTTGGCAGATTAAGGATGAGTACATTTTGCAGAGAGTGTGGTCAAGCACTGAAGTGGTCACATTACTCCAGTAAGAATTACTGATGGATTTACAAAAAATAGAATACTTTCAAAAAGATTATATTTTAAACATACAGTATATCTCTTCTAATAAATTACAGAATAGCTTCAGTACATGTGATAGTAAGCTTTTCTAGAGAAATGATATGAACATAGTAGTGTTTTTATTTATTTTATATTATAAATATAATATAAATTTTAATTTTTGCAGTACTGGGGATTAAATCCAGGGACATTCTATCTACGAGCTACACCCCCAGTTTATTTTTTATTCTTTATTTTGAAACAGAGTTTCACTAAGCTGTGGAGGGCCTCACTAAGTAGCTGAGGCTGGCCATGAACTTGTGATCCTCTTGTCTCAGCTTCCCAAGTACTGGGATTACAAGCGTGCACCACCACGCCCAGCTTATAAATTCCAATTTATATGGCTAAATATAAATTAATATCTTTAAATAAAAGGCTACTAATTATATAATTTATTCTATACCTGAGCCTCTCCTAATGTATAAAACAAAGAGATTAATTTATTTTTATTTTATGGTGTGTGTATGTGTGTGTGTGTATGTGTGTGTGTGTGTGTGTGTGTGTGTGGTACTGGGGAATGAACCCAGGGGCATTCTACTTCCAACTTATACCCCCAATCATATTTTAATTTTTATTTTTGAAATAGGGTCTTGCTATAATATGATTCTGCATAGGGTCTATATTCAAAGCTGAAGACAAGCCTGATGATCAAGATCCTTGCAGAATCATACTAAGAAAAGGAATCATTTTCCCTCTCTGATATTTCTTTCCCTTACATGCAACAGTATGAGCATAGCCAATACACTTCAGTATCTTAATTTTTTTCCTAAAATGCTTCCTTTTACTACATTCTCAGCATCACTATGATGCTTCCAAAGATATATGTTCTTTTTATAAGAATGATTTTGGTTTAAAATAATTAATTGACTGATCATTTATAAGGATGCTGGAAAACTTTCCTGTCATTATATTCATGAATATTATATTTGTCATTCATCTTACTTTTTTGGTCAAACATTTTAGAGCACACTGGCAATATTTTCAAGAAAGAAATTTATTTTAGAAATGTATACTTAAATGTTACTAATAGTCTTAAGAAAACCTCTTTCAAGGAATTTTTACAAAGTAGATTTTAAAAGGAGATCATGTTCAACTACTATTTTCCTCAGCACTAAATTACTCAGAAGTTGAAATATAATTGTTTACCTTTGTTGGTAATACTATTGTCACTATCACTTGAATTTTTACTTTTGATTTCACTATATTTTCATTTCTATTATTCTAGTTTTGCCTTCTTTATCCCATAACACCTCCATTCTTTGATGATCTATTCAGCCTTGTTATATTTGTTTCTCTAGGTCTATAAAATACATTCTGCTTTTGTTTCTTTTTTAGTTACTTTTGATTTATTGCTCTCCACTTGAGAGCACCTCCTTTTCTTCTATTTAAAAGAATAATTATCAACATTTTTCTGTTTCTTCCCAATGGACTCTGATTTATATTTGAACATTTTTTAACCAGCTTCTGTAATATGGTTTCAGAACTTGATATTGAAATTTATTACTTCAGCCTCAAAGGCATGTTGAAAACTATTCCTGGAACCAAAAAAATAATTTTTTTTTTCTTCTTGTGACTTATATACTATAGTTAAACTGAATCTATTCAGCAAAGTTTAAGTAACAAGTTACCCACCTCCTTATTTTAATCCCAAAATAAGCCCAGTTTAAATCAGATTTTTATAACACTGATTTTGTTAGGCTGTCTTAATAGCAGGTAAAAATGATAATACTTTGAGACCTACTTAATGGATATGATTTGAAGAGAAGTAATAACAAATATTTACTCAAGAATAATTAAGGCATTGCCTGTCTTGCTTTAGAAATATCATCTGTCTTTTATTATGGGTATCTCTGAATTTTAGAGGCATTCTTCCTGAATATATTCATTATAAATGTTATTTATTCTTACATTGTGTTAACTATGTGTATTTTGACCTGTCTTTGAATGATTCCCAATTTTCCCTGCTCCCTGCCCCCTTAAGATTTAAGAATACAAATTAATTACACCTCTTTCAAAATATAATTTTCAGGTAGGATAAAAATCAAGTAAATAAATAATAAAAAGGTGTCAAAATTTCTTAAACTCATTAACATGAGGGCTACTGCAGTGGTTAAATTCATTCAGCAAGCAGTTGAGAAACTATTAATCAATGCTAATAAAGAATGCTGGAATTAGACTTATAGGCTAGACATCAAACAAGCTAATGAAAAATTATAAACATTGTGATTATCTTTTCTACCAGACAAAAAAGAAAAAGAAACTACATCTAATATTGTGAATTCCTTACCCTTAATAAATAATAAATATAGGTAAAACAGAGGTGTACCACGAAGAACAGTGAAACATCCTCAGTAAGACTAACAGACAACGCTACTATATGTGCAGAAAACACACAATCTGGATGTCTAAGATCTTGACAAGTTTTCTTAATCTTCTTCTCCCACCCAGATTCTCAACCAGTTGAGTAGATTCAAGAATATGAAACAAACTAGCTTGATTAGCTGAAAAGATTAATAACTACTATCCACCCCCTTACAAAGCCAAAACAAAACAATAAAAAATTAAACTCAGTCTTAAATGGAAGAGGTTAATATCTGCAAGCTTTACCCCAAAGGCCAGGGAAAAAATCTACATGGAGCTAAAGATAGAGAAGTTCCAAAGAAGTTTCACTTAAGCAGGCATCAATAATTAAATCATCTGTTCAGTCCAGTGATAGCAAGATTTTTCATTCCTAATTCAATTATCTATTAATTAAGATAATCAGGTAAAGAGAATTGAGAGAAAGATAAAACATTCTAACATGAGAGATGCTGATATATTATGGGCCAAATCATAATACAATTAATACATTATACATAATACATTAATATTGCAGTTCTCTTCTCTAATGGACAAAAATCTGCAAGATCATCTCCAACTTCTTGGAGACTGGGCTATAAAGTAAGGGTAGCAGGAAGTAAAATAGAGATAATTCTCCAGAGAACTAAAATATGTTTTACTTCTTTTATATGTTGCAAATTGTTTCTTTTCTTTATGCTTCAAGGCTTTCCCTTTTAATGCTCACTACTTCCATATGTAAATAATGTTTTATAAGACTCCAGCTACATTACATTCTGATCATTTCCCTGACATTTGTAAAAAACTCTTCCTCTTATATTTTTCCTTTCTGCCATAATTTCATTATCATTATTATTTTTTTTATTGAACCCAGGGGCATTCTATGTCTGAGCTACACCCCCAAGCACTTTTTACTTTTTGTTTGGAAACAGGGTCCTTCTAGGTTTCTGAGAGTGTTGCTGAATTGCTGAGGCTTGTCTCAAACCAGCAATCCTCCTGTATCAGCCTCCCAAGAACTGGGATCACAGGTGTGCACCACCATACCCAGCTTCATCATTCATTACTGTATTGGTAATGGAGAAATAAAATATATTTTGGGAAAATGCCATTCAGAAATAAGATGGGGAGCCAGGCATTATGGTGTTCTCCTGTAATTTCAGTACATGAGAGAATGAGAAAGGAGGATTGCAAGTTAGAGGATAGTCTCAACAATTTAGTGAGACTCTCAGCAACCTAGCGAGTCCCTGTTTCAAACAAAAAATAAAAAGGGTTGGGGGTGTAGCTCAGAGGTAGAATGCCCCTGAATTCGATTTCCAGTACAACAAAAAGAAAAAGAAATAAAATGGGGGAGCATATTATCTGTGAGTTTCTACTTCTGTTCATTCAAATCTTTACTAAATTCAAGCAGCAGCTTCAGGGGCTTGAAGATTAAGTAGTATCCACAATGAGATTGACATTTTGAGAAGTTTTGACCAAAAGGTCTTTGATGATAGAGTTTTGAATCTATTAGAAGAGGGTTTTTTTTTGTATAAACTGTCAATAACTGTGAAGGATCTGAAATTTTATTGTATATATGACCTAACAAGTTCTTCTGCTATAGTTTCATCGATGCTGAAAGACACAAGATTCCTGGGAATGAGAAAAAGGATAGTTATATTCACAGCAATAGTACCAGCTAGAGCATTATGATGGTGGTTCTTCTAGCTCCTATTCCTATAGTGTGGTGGAAAGAAGGTCAGGCCACACATGGGCTTCATTATAAGAGTGGAACTCTGAGATTATTAACCTAAAATATTACAGTGGGTATTAAGTATGATAGCCCTGCCCTTAAGAGGGCAACACTGCCTCCACTCTTCAAGTCTGTAAGCATTATTTCTGTTCTGCTTTGTTTTGTTTTGTTTTCCTCAAAGAGTGGCACCATCTCCTTCTTCCAGGATGCTTCCTATACAAATATCTTTGAAAAGATAGTTCAGAATAAACAAAGTCTGTCTATGCTAATAAAATATGAAGAAATGCAAGAGACCCATGAAGACACCTCTCCTGATAAAAGATGCCCATCTATCTTACACCATCTTGGCTTCTACTGTGTTTTCATAGAAATATGCCAATCCATTGGCATTCTGATAAATTTGAACAACAAAGTCTGAGAGGAAATCTCTTTAATTTGGCTGAAGCCAATCTTCAGTATTGATTACATCATCAGTGTACCCAAAAGAACAGGACCCACTAGCAGAAAAATTTTTAAGAAATGTTCAGGGTCTACCGTAGAAAACCATGTAACATTCTCCATAAAATCTTATTTTGATCTCTCTTCTTGGCCCAAGACATTAGTCTAGGTAGAGCTGGGTTTGTTAGTGATCATGCAGGCTCTCTTTGTCCACAAGGAGGGATAGGGAAGTTTTATCACCCATAATAATCATTGCCCCTGAATTGAAATGTCCTTGACTGCCTTCCAGGGCAGAGGTTATTTCAATGATGAATTTAACTGAAGTTAGGAACAAATTTTGTGTCAAATTTTTTATTTGGATGATGCCCTTCATGTGGATAAATGTTCAAATGCTATATATATACACATTATTTATCCTCCTAAGAAATTTTTAAGTAAAGGTAGCCTCAATTTGAAGAAATCACTATAGTCTCTGTGTGCTATGTAATCTGCTGATGGTGTTTCCTTAAATATCTGCAATTCTCTTATGATCAGTCCTAAAGCAAGAGCTATATATTTGAGAGGAAAGTAGGTTAATGCCTAGCTTCTACACAGTAAGTATAGTACAGAAGTACAAATTTTACCCCTGAAAATAAAGTGTTGTTCATAATTGTTTGGGTCTCCCAAGTAGAATTTACATCAGTCTGCAGTACAGGTTGACAGTGTGCCCCATGCAATAAGGTGTCTTTCTACATGCAAAAATCTCCAAGGACTCTTCTGAAAAAGGCAAGCTGAGTTAGCACCCCTGCTATTTCCTTCTATCCCAGGTGTTTGGGATACTGTTTTCTCTTTATTATTATAAATCAGAACTTCTCATTCTGACACTTACAACTTCACCATTTGTCCAATCATTTCTTATTTGCACAGAAATATTTCATCTAGAAGGATCACATGTTTGCGAGAGAAGGTCATTTTTATAAAATTGACTGAGAATCATATGACTTCTACCTTGGTCTATGTGAGTCTAAGAGCCACTGTCAGATGATTCATCAAGCAGTGTGCTCTACCAACTGGTTTTATCTTTGTGATATTAGTGCATATCAATTCAACAAGTTTAACAAAGTAGTTCAAAAACAGATTTTGGATCCTTTCTGGCCAGACTCTCATGTGGAAGATGCATCAGTCAGTTGACTTTGAGTTGCTAACAGAAAAACCACACCAAGACCACAGGGACTTTACTATAACACAAAAAAACATAAAATCTGGCATTAGCTAGAAGATTTTTAGGCAGTAATACCTTCTGTATTAGAAATCTACAGTCTTTTATTTGGGGTTCAGTTAGTAACGATGGATGCACTGTCAAATCTGGCATAAGAGTCAATCCAGGGATAAATATTTGCAATCTTAATCTCTACCAGATATCTGATTCTGAATGGTCTCATAAAAGTATGAATCTGCACACACACACACACACACACAAAATATACAGGATTGAACCGAATAACTAGCTCAACTGTTGTGTGTAGTTCTAAACAGGAGTGTCTTTTAATCTATTCATCTGTAGTTTCCTCTAATGTCAGAATATGCTCTTGGTAAGAAGCCAAGAATCACTAAAATTAGAGCAAGATTCATAAAGGAATATTGGAGAGAGCAACAATAACCACTGGAGTTCTACCTAATGAATGAAGCATTCACCTGCATTTTTAAATTTTCAAAGTTGACCATGAGTTTGGGCAGTCATAACCACACAATATACCATCTGGTTTCAGCTCAGTTTAACTGTCACTAGACCAAGACCACAAACTTATGGGAACCTCTGTGATCTGATGACCCCCATAAGACAATAGTTTTGCTTCATATGGCTTAGTGGAGAATAAAGATTACCCCTAAGGAATGCTGCCACTTTCTTAATTTTGTCATGTACAGCCAAGACACCGTTGGAATCAAGTTAAATAATCTTTCACATACATATCATTATTTTTTTTTACAAAGACAACTTATTTGATTCTATCCACTTTATTAGTCATTGGTATAAATGTGAGTTAATCCACCCCAAATGGAAATATCAGTGCAGGGAATAGCCTCCTAGGAACAGGCATTTAGATTCAATAGTAGCTATGTCAGAAAAGTTTAGTTACATCATAAAGGTGGTAAGTCCAAACCCCACAGGGCACTTGTAAGGGAAGGCTACCTCACTTTTCTAGAGGCTCTAGTCATAAAGAGTCAGAGATTTGTATCTTAAAGCTTTGCTAGTCTTGTAGGGCCCAAAATGTATTAGTATACCTCTAAATATGGATGCTCTCCAATGAAGTTGACACAGCCACATACTTTCTGGCTATCACCATGGGATCTGTGCACTCTTGACACACATGGAGTTGACTCACACAATGGTTATCTTGTTTGAAGAGTGTATCTTATCCAGGCATTTGTTCCCCCAATATTAAGATAAAATTTATCAAGTTATCTTTCAGATTTAAAATAAAGGCTAGTAGAGTATATTTTAGGTATAGGACTAACTGCAGAAATTTATCTAGTTTTCTTTGGGTTAATTCATCATTCTCCAATGGATCACATTCATCATCATTGCATATTGTATCCAGAGCAGTAAGAGTCTGCATATCATCCTCTGTGATGCCTAGGGATTTTAGTGTCCCAGGAAATATCCCTCAGAGGGTCAAAGCTCTTTTATAAAATCAGAATGGACTGCAAAACACCCTGAGACTTTTCAGTGTTCTCACTGAATTAACCTAAGGTTAACATGAACATCTCCAAAAGAGGATGAACCTTATATTAGAACAGCAATGAAAATATTCTTTATCACCATAGCATATCCTGCCCCTTCACCTCCCAAATAGCCAATACTCTAATGATGCAAAAGGTTTTTCCCACAGCATGTACAATCTTTCCCTTTAATGCTCAGCAGATATGTGAGGTAGATAGTAGTAATGTAGGTATGTGTCTCTGTAATTGGTTTGAAAGAGGTCAGAACCTTCTGCCTTTCCAAGATGACTCTTAATATTGTTACAAAAGAGTGGACCTGAGTCTGACCATCAGATTGATCAAGAATTCGCTCCATTTTGTACTCTCCAGAGTACAAAAATTGAGTACTTTGGTGGCCATTATATTTGAACCTGCCATAGACTGAATATTTATGTGTCTCTAAAATTCATGTGTTGAAATCCTAGCTTCCCAAATGATGGTGTTAGGAGTTGAGGATTTGGTAGATGGTGAGGCCATGAGGGTGGACCTCTCAAGAATAGGGTTAATATCATTAATAAAAGAGACCTCAGATGGCTCCCTCACCTCTTTCACCATGGAATTACCTATTGAGAAGATGGGTAATTAAACAGGAAACATACCATCACCCGCACCTTGATCTTGTACTTCCCAGTCTCCAGACTATGAGAAATAAATATTGTTTATAAATCTCTCAAGCCAGGCATGGTGAAGCACCCGGAATCCCAGTACTTGGGAGGCTGAAAAAAGATGATCACCATTTTGATGTCAGCCACAGCAATTTAGCAACACCCTCAATAACTTAGCAAGACCTTGCTTCAAAATAAAATAGGGCTGGGGGTGTAGCTCAGAGGTAGAATGCCCACTACTGGTTTCCACCTCCAGTACCAGAAAGATAAATAAATAAACAAACAAATATTTTTTAAAAGTCACTTAGCCTATGGCATGTCATTATCATCAGACTAGGAGAAATCTATTTCCCAGTACTCAGAAAGCAACATCCTCCCCTAACAATCTATATTAACAGATTGATGGGTTACAGGATCATGTATTACTGCATTGACTACACAATTTCTCCATGTTTTCTCTCCCAGTGCACTTCATTCAAACCGTGTTAATTGGCTAGAGATACATTAATCCTTCCTTTTCTAGAAAGCCTCCACTTATTTTATTTTATTTTATTTTATTTTTTTATTTTTTTTTGCGGTACCAGGGATTGAACGCAGGGGCGTTCTACCTCCGCGCTACACCCCTGGCCCTATTTTTTTCTGCTTTTTATTTTTGAAACCGGGTCTCACGAAGTTGCGGAGGGCCTCACTAGGTAGAGAGAGAGAGAGAGAGAGAGAGAGAGAGGAGAGAGGAGAGAGGAGAGAGAGAGAGGAGAGAAAGAGAGAGAGAGAGAGACAGATTATGCGCACGCGCATGCGTGCTGAGGTTGGCCGCGAACCCGGATCCTCCGGTCTCCACCTC
>PVJS01033395.1:0-22205 GCA_004027185.1 Glis glis | reverse complement strand
TTTGAAACAGGGTCTCACTAAGTTGCGGAAGGCCTCACTAAGTAGCTGAGGCTGGCCATGAACCGGGATCCTCCTGTCTCAGCCTCCCAAGTACTGGGATTACAAGCGTGTTCCACCACGCCTGGCTCCCAGCCCTATTTTTTATTCTTTATTTTGAAACAGGGTCTCACTAAGTTGCGGAGGCCTCACTAATGAGGCTGGCCGTGAACCTGTGATCCTCCTGTCTCAGCCCAAGTACTGGGATTACAAGCATGCGCCAACATGCCTGGCCTAATTTGGATATTTTCTAACTTTTAACTCAATAAAATGTATGTATACTTTGACCGAACTATTGTAAAATTTGAGCTGCTGAGGTTCACACAGATTTTATTGTCTTAATAAGTATTGATCTGCTGCCATTTGACATTTGCTTTTAATTAAAATAATTCAACATATTTCTTTTCTCATCACTGTTATTTGCTTCTGTGCTTACACTGTACCTGCAACAGAAGTAAACTATGAAAACAGGTAAGTGGGTGTGCTGCTTAAATGAGCAATGCTGAGGGAGAAGTGATTAAATTCTTATTATTTATATGATACAGCTAACTCAAGGGAGCTCATGAATCTGAATATCAGGATACCTTTTTTTTTTATATATACCACCTTTATTATTTTTTAAAGTTCACAGGAAAAGATCTAATGATCTTGTTGACCTAAGTCTGAGGAGGTTTTATAAAACCAGCAATTTGAAGGAAATACTTTCTCAACCCATCTCCCCAAGTACTGATCTAATTATCTTTAAAAAGTCATCTGATTCTGTATTCGTTTGTAAGCACAAGTGACCCTGATAGTTCACAAGTGACCCTGGATTTCATATTATTGTCACACAGGCACTAAACTCAGGTACTAAATTCTCTATAGCAGCCACTCTGTCTGAATAATTAAGAAGCTGAAGTGATTACTGATTCTTTCAGTTCACCAAGGCATTAGAATGCTTAAATGCTATTAAGTTACTGGAGATAGTATTATGTAGTGGGTTTTTTTTTTTTCCAGAACTGGGGATTGAACCCAGGGGCATTCTACCTCCGAGCTACACCCCCAGCCCTATTTTTCTTCTTTATTTTGAAACAGGGTCTCACTAAGTTGTGGAGGGCCTCACTAAGTAGCTGAGGCTGGCAGCGAACCTGCGATCCTCCTGTCTCAGCCTCCCAAGTACTGACTGGGATTACAAGTGTGTGTCACCATGCCTGACTATGTAGTGGTTTTAAGATTGAGTTTTGGAACTAAACTATATAGGTTTGAATATTTTCTATAGGTACCTACCAACTGCATGACCCTGAGCAAACTGTTTTATTTCTTTGTGCAGTGTCTTCAAATGCAGAACAGGGACAATATTACCTACTTTGTAAGAATTAAATGTGTTACAACATGCAAAAAGCTTGGACTACTGCTAGGCACATGATAAGTGATCAAATAGTGATAGGTACTATTTCTGCTTTAGCTAAGCTATGGTGAGAAGAATCTAAGTAGAAAATCCTTATCTTGTAACATTCTTCAAATTCTTTTTTCTTACTCCTTTATCATAGTTATTGCTCATATGTCCTCTGTGCTACCATTGTACTTTGTACACAAATTAATGAATGTAACACTGATCATAAAGCATCGTAATTAACTATTTAAATGTTTGTCTTCCTTACTATAATTGTGAATTACTGATGACAGAAATTATTCACTTTGTATTTGGCACATAATAAGTATTGAGAAGTGATACTGAAATACAAGAACCCGTCTCCTAAGAGAGAGGTAATTATTTACATCTATGCATCCATTTGAGTCCACTTTATAGTGACGATAAAGCTAGCAATAACTAAGTAATTTATACTATTTACCAAGATTTTTGTGTGTGTGTGTGTGTGTGTGTGTGTGTGTGTGTGTGGTACTGGGGATTGAACCCAGAGGCATTCTACCTTTGAGCTACACCCCCCAACTCGATTTTATTTCTTATTCAGAAACAGGGTCTTGCTAGGTTGATGAGAGTCTCACTACTTGCTGGGGCTGTCCTCTAATCTGCAATCCTCCTGTCTCAGCCTCCCAAGTACTGAGATTACAGGTGTGCACCACCACACCTGGCTTACCAAAGAGTTTTACAACATGATGTAGCTAATAGTGGTTGTAGGAATTTGTGGTTACTGAGAGCCTACTATGTACCAGATACTTAGTAAAATGATTCCTATAAATGATCTCATTTAATTATCAAAACACCCCTCCAAGGTAGGTAATATCCTATTTTAATGTGGGATAACTAAAAACTCAAAAGATTAATTAACTTACTGAAGTGTCATACAGTAAGCATCACAGCCAGTAATTCTTAACTCCAAAGCCCTAACTCCTTCCATTATGTAATTCTACTTCACAAAAATCATTACCATTTCTTGTCTGAGACCTACCACGTGCCAAGGCTATATACACACTAGGTTCTATTCATTTGCTATTCTAATTAATCTTTAGAACAATACAGCAGGTCAGGGACTATACCATCTTATTTTTCATTGATTAGCAGACTATATACAGACAAATTAATGGAGGACTTTTAGGACTTATATGCACTGGAGCATATATTTGAAACAAAAACTGTCTCACTTCAAAGCTGTGTTTTTTTGATGACAAAATAGTATATTTTTTCAAACTTTTTGCAGGGATGTACTCTACTTCTGACTGACTTCAGAGAATTCCTTTGGTTAGGGTTATAAGATTTGCATGTTCAGCATTACTTAATACCTTCAGTCTATATCCTCAAAAAGAAAAAAATTTGAATATGAATCTGCCTGTATATTTTTGTAAAAATCAGGACTTTTTATTAAACATTATTTTTAAAATGGAGCATGGGATACTACAAAACCACACAGCCTTTATTTGGTAATTTGTTTTTGTTTCAGGACAAGATATATACCAAGAAAGTTAAATACCGCCCCCCAGTGGGCTTTCCTTCTCCTACCATTTCCTTGATCATACCCGCGCGCGCGCGCGCATGTGTGTGTGTGTGTGTGTATGTGTGTGTGTGTGTGTGTGTGTTTAACTGGAGGCTTTCCTTCTCCTACCATTTCCTTAGTGGGCTTTCCTTCTTCTACTATTTCCTTGATCACACACACACGTGTGTGTGTGTGTGTGTGTGTGTGTGTATTGTGTGTATGTTTTGTTTCTTTTTTTTAACTGGAGGCTTTCCTTCTCCTACCATTTCCTTGATCATACCCGTGTGTGGGGGGGGGGTTTAACTGGAGGCTTTCCTTCTCCTACCACTTCCTTGATCATACCCGTGTGTGTGTTTTGTTTCTTTTTTTTTTTTTTAACTGGAGATTGAACCCAGGGGCATCCTACCTCTGAGCCAACCTTTTTCTTTTGAAAGAAAGCCCCCAGCCCTTTTTTGAGACAAAACCTCACTAACTTGCTGAGAGTTTCACCACACTGCTGAGGCTGTCCTCAAACCTGCGATCCTCCTGTTTCAGCCTTCCAAGTACTGGGATTACAAGAGTGCGCCACCACGCCCAGCAATAATAAACTTTAATAATAAAATTTAATAGTTAATGTTTCAAAAGCACACCTAAAAAAGCTTTCTAAAACACTATGCTTAAAACAGTTTAGGTAAATGGTGCCTAACCTGAGAGAGAAAATTATAGCTAAAAATATATTTTATACTGTAACTGAGGCATAAAACCCTAGTCTTCTAGGATATGAAAATGTACTTTTTACTAGAGAAATGAAGATACATCCCCATTTCAACTCCTCTTTCTTCAGTTTCTTATTCCTCATCTTTATCTCCATCCTCCACCTGGTTTCCCTTATCTGTCTTCACTCCTTTAGCCCACTAGGCTACTCAAAGACTTCTACTTCTATGCCTTTCTCTATTTAGCCCTTCCATGTTTTAAAATTATCCCAACATACTCACTACTCCCTCAGTGTCTTCATTTTACAGATATTAATAAATGAGTAGATAAAAAGACATTAGTTACTGCTAAAAGTAAAAACCCAAGGGCATCTGTATTATTATTTTGTGTGTGTATATCCTATGTATGTGTGTGGTACTGGGGATTGAACCCAGGGGCATTCTTCCTCTGAGCTATACCCCCAGCTCTATTTTTTGAAACAGGGTCTCACTACATTGCAGAAGGCCTTCCTATAAGTTGCTAAGGCTGGCCGTGAACCTATGATCCTCCTGTCTCAGCCTCCCAAGTACTAGGAGATTTGTATTATTATTATTGTTACTATTATTATTTTGGTAGTGGGGATTGAACCTAGAGGCATTCTACCTGTAAGCTACACCCCAGCGCCATCTCCCTTTTCTGAAACAGAGTTTTGCTAAGTTGCTAAGGTTCGCCTCAAACCTGCAATTCTCCTGTTTCGTCCTTCCAAGTACTGGGATTACAGGCAGGAACCCTTGTGCCCAGCATATTTGTATTATTAAATAGTGAATCTGAAAAGTGCCTGGAATATGAAGCCACAGTACTGGAGTCTAAATTTGACTCTTATTTACTAAATGTGCATGCTTTGGGCTAACATTTATATTCTACTGAAGTTTCTGGAATGTTCTCTATCTAAGCAATAAAGTTTATTTCCCTTCTCTCCTCCTTGCCTATGAACAAAATTTTCATCATATTGGCAATTCTTTAACCTTATTACATAATGCACTAATTCCTGAACACCCCATTGTTTTTTTCCTTTCAATTAGAATACAGAATCATATGCTAAATTCTGCTACTTATTGTTATCATTCTTAACATGGAATTTTCTCCTGTTAATGTGAAAGAGAAGTCATATCATCATTCCTTATCTGGATTTAAATTTGTTCTTCCTACTTATTTTCTATCTCTTCATTCAAGCCCTATGAGCTTCTTTTCATCTTTTTTTTTTTAATTTTTGGTACTAGAGATTGAGTCCAGGGGCATTCTACTTCTGAGCTACAACCTTAGCCCTATTTTATTTTCTATTTTAAAACAGGGTCTCGCTAAGTTGCTGAGGCTAGTCTCAAACCAGTGATCCGCCTGTCTCAGCTGCCCAAGTACTGTGATTGTAGGCGTGCACCACAATGTCTGGCTTTTCCATAGCTCCTTAATGGCATCCTAATTATCTCCTGAGACCTCCCAATCCTGCTACTTACTAGTTGAGTGACCTTGGACAATAAATCTCTCTGTATGTCAATTAATTAACTAATTAATTAATTTGTGGTACTGGGGATTGAACCCAGGGGCATTCTAGCTCTGAGGTCTACCCCCTGCCTGATTTTTTGTTCTTTATTTTGAAACAGGGTCTCACTAAGTTGCAAAGGGCCTCACTAAGTAGCTGAGGCTGGCCACAAACCTGCGATCCTCCTGTCTCAGCCTCCCAAGTACTGGGATTACAAGCATGCGCCACCACGCCCTGCTTTTGTATGTCAATTTATATATAAATATCTATAAAATGGGAAGAATAATAGCATTACTTTTTTAAGTTTTTGAAGATTAAATGAGATAATATGCGTAAAGTTTTAGAACAGTGCTTGGCACAGAATAGGCACTGTACTATTAGTTTTTTTGGGGAAAATAGAAGGCACTAAAAAACAGGACATGGAGTATAGTCAATTCTTTCACTCTCTTATATCTTGGGAACTCCAGATGGTATTCTGAAAATTTTCTCCATAAAGACACAGGTAGGTTCTAAATGCTATCAATATAGAGCTCTACAAACTTTTCACAAGTATTAAAAATTACGTTACGTTCTCAGTTATTTTATAAAACACTCACTGCTTTTTATACATATGACATTTCTTATTTCAAGCTTACTTACCTGCTTTGGGCTCCTGACTGAATTATTTAAAATAGCACCATGTACCTAGAAAGATATCTCTCAAAAAAATGGCATACTCAGCCGGGTGTGGTGGCACACGCTTGTAATCCCAGTACTTGGAAGGCTGAGACAGGAGGATTGCAGGTTTGCTGCCAGCCTCAGCTAGTTAGGCCCTCTGCAACTTACTGAGACCCTGTTTCAAAAATAAAGAATAAAAAAATAAGGCTGGGGGTGTAGCTTGGAGGAAGAATGCCCCTGGGTACAATCCCCAGGACCGCCAAAAAAAAAAAAAAAAAGGCATACTCTCACCACTCAAACAGCTTCTAAAACTTCAAGTTTTCCATGAAAGTCTTTTTATTTTGCTACTTTTTTCAGTAACACCTTGCTTAATTATAGTGAGACTCTCAGCAACCTAGCAAGACCCTATTTCAAAACAAAACATAAAAAAGGGTTGGGGGTGTAGCTTGGAGGTAGGATGTCCTTGGGTTTACTCTCTAGTAACACACACACACACACACCCCACATCCTACAGAGACCTGCACAAAGTTGTTTATGATATATTGTGGAAACAAAGCAGATTGTAAAATGGTATGTATACTATGATCCTATTAAAAATATGTGCCTTATAAAGGATATAAAAGACACATATTAAGGAGCTAATCTTAGTTATACCTGGGCAAACCATATTGTATGTGTTCATTTATATCAGTTGCTATGGTAAGTGCTAGGGATGCAAAACCAGAAATAATCCTCTGACCTCAAGAATGTTATAGAACAGAGGGGTGATAATTATCAAAATAATCTAGAAATACAACTATAATAAATATTATGAAGGAGAAGTGCCTAGTGCTATAAGTATACAAAACAGAGAAAATCTTAGTCATAAAGATAATGGGAGGGTTCCACAGAAGTAATTTTGAAAAATGAGCATTTATTAGGTGATGAGAAAAGGGCTGTTTTGTTTTTGTTTTTGTTTTGCGGTACCGGGGATTGAACCCAGGGGCGTTCTACCTCCGCACTACACCCCCCGCCCTATTTTTTTTATATGCTTTATTTTGAAACTGGGTCTCACGAAGTTGCGGAGGGCCTCACTAGGTAGAGAGAGAGACAGGGAGAGAGAGAGCTGAGGCTGGCCGTGAACCCGGATCCTCCGGTCTCTGCCTCCCAAAGTACTGGGATTACAAGCGTGCACCACCAAGCCCGGCAAAAGGGCTGTTTTTATTCCTTGTTTATATAACCTATGAAAGAAATATATATATCCTCTAACATATTGGTTTTATATTATGAAAAATAATAAAACCAAAGGATTTGAACTTCTTTTATTTTGGGTTGTTTTTCCTCTTAAAAAGTAATTTCTAGCCAGGCATTGTTGGCACACTCTTGTAATCCCAGTACTTGGGAGGCTGAGACCGGAGGATCCGGGTTTGTGGCCAGCCTCAGGTACTTAGTGAGGCCCTCTGCAACTTAGCGAGACCCTGTTTCAAAATAAAGAATAAAAAATAGGGCTGGGGTGTAGCTCGGAGGTAGAATGCCCCTGGGTTCAATCCCCAGTACTGCAAAAAAAAAAAAAAAAAGTAATTTCTAATTAGTTCTCAGTTAATCTTGCTAGCTCTGCTTAAAGGACAAAGTGTTCAGGACTTTTTAAATTTCTAGTCACTAGTTATTTTTCTTATTCCATGTACTGAATAAATCATATAAGATATTTCCAATGGTTTCTATTTATTCCGTTTCCAACAGTAAGTAATAGGCCTAGCTGACTAAAAATGAATTATAAAAATTAAAAGCAGAAAGAAAACCCCAATTTGGAAAAATAGATAAAAATGCTTAAAAGTTGCAAAACTGCCTCAGACTGCACTAAAATTATCCAATCATTTTCAACTAAATTGGCTTTGTATCTTCTGTTAAAAATATTCTCCCCATCACAATAAGGCTTACTAAATTTATAGATACTACCAAAAATTAAAGCCTGCACTAATGAACATAAAATGGACTAGAGGAACCACATGAAGAATTCAGTGTACTCTAAACACAAAACGGTCATGGATTACAGTGCTTATTACAAAGTATATTCTACAGAATACATGGGAACTAGGCATGGTGGTACACCTGTAATCCCAGTACTTGGGAGGCTGAGACAGGAGGATCTCAGGTTCATAGCCAGCCTCAGCAACTTAAAACGAGGCCTTCTGCAACTTAGTGAGACCCTGTTTCAAAATAAATATATAAAATAAATAAATAAATGTAAATAAATAAATAGGGCTGGGGGTGTAGCTCAGAGGTAGAATGCCCCTGCGTTCAATCCCCAATACCATAAATACACACACACACACACACACACACACACACACAAACAAAAAACACAGAATACATGGGCTATTGGTAATTACTTGGAAAAAAAGTTCTGTGTTAAAATAAACTTGAAAAATACTAGATTAGATAAAACTGAACAGTTTTCTTCAAGACTTTCCAGAATCTTTAATATACAGGTCCCAAATCACTTATCTACAATTCTGAAGTATAAAATGTTCTGAAAACAAAAATCTTAAAATTAATTTTAATTTTTTATTTATGTGTGTGGGGGGTGGGTACTGGGGGTTGAAACCAGAGGCATTCTACCTCTGAGCTACACCCCCACCCTATTTTATTTTTTGCTTTTGAAATAGGGTCTCACTAGGTTGATGAGAGTCTACTTGCTGAGGCTGTCCTTGAAACTGCGATCCTCCTGTCTCAGCCTCCCAAGTACCGGGATTACATGCGTGTGCTACCATGCTGGCTTAAAACTAATTTCTATAGTAACAAAATCTGTCCTGAATTATGAAGTCTTTTTATATCTTATTTCATTTAGTCTATCTATATATTTTCCTGTGGAAATTATGTGTTTGTTTACAGGGGTACCTGAAGTCCTATTGGGGATATTACTTAATATATTACATACCTTTCTAAATACCCTTCTAAAATCTGAATATTTCTGAATTTCAAAAAAAAAATCTGGGCCGGGCGTGGTGGCGCACGCTTGTAATTCCAGTACTTTGGGAGGTGGAGACTGGAGGATCCAGGTTCGCGGCCAGCCTCAGCGCGCGCGCGGTCTCTCTCTCTCTCTCTCTCCCTGTCTCTCTCTCTCTCTCTCTCTCTCTCTCTCTCTCTCTACCTAGTGAGGCCCTCCGCAACTTCGTGAGACCCGGTTTCAAAATAAAGTATAAAAAATAGGGCCGGGGGTGTAGCGCGGAGGTAGAATGCCCCTGGGTTCAATCCCCAGTACCGCAAAAAAAAAAAAAAAAAAAATCTGGTACTAGTTTCCCAAGATGTATTGTGAACCTGTACTAATACACAATATGAATCTGTAAGAGGAACATATTTTCAAACCTATGACCATGGAGTTCACTTTTAAAAAAGTATGAGAAAGGAAACAGTGGATTAGAATATGCTCCAAACTGACTATAAAAGTCCAGGATGTCTCAACACCTAATTAAGGAATATAGGGCAACCCTTAAGAAAGACAAGAGGCCTGAAAATTATGTAAAACATATGTTTTGTTGTTGCCACTATTTACACTTTATTTAACACTGTTACATCAATAAGGAGTTTAATATCTGATGGGAAAAGACAATTGGCCTATGCTCACCTAGTACTAGTAAAAGAGAGAGAAATCCTATCTGCCAGATCCTAACATTTTAAATAGACACTGAAGACTTGACTTTCTAGAATTTGCTCTGAGGATAAAATGAGAAAGTATACAGACAAGTGCATTATCTTCTTCATTTTATGCATATAAGCCTTCTCTCCCCAAATAAACAGGTTCAGGGAAGATACACAAGTACTTGTTAAATTTGTCTTCTGCATATTTTCATCCATTTGTCTATAATTGTACATTAAAAGCCCTTAAGTTTTCTCTCTGATCTCCAAATGTCCTGAACTTTGATTTAAAAGATGTAATAAGCTGGGTGTGGTGGCACACACCTGTAATCCCAGTACTTGGGAGGCTGAGACAGGAGGAGAGCAGGTTTAAAGCCACCCTCAGCAATTTAGGGGGACCCTCGGCAACTTAGAGAGACCCAGTCTCAAAATATAAAATAAAATAGGGCTGGGGGTGTAGCTTGGAGGTAGAATGACCCTAGGTTCAATCCCCAGTACCAAAAAAAAAGTAATAACCCTTTATTTGCTTACAATATAAATTCCTTTAAATACACTTCCTAGCACTGTTTTTATCCTACTAGTATAATATGTATAGGAGCGATCTATTTTATAAACTACTGTAAGTTATAATTGCCCTTGAATACATGAATAGTAGCATAATAAATACTTAATAAGAGGTTTTATTTAGGTGACAATAATAAAGTTATATTATATAATTTAGAATGAAATATTTCACACTTTAAAGTATTATTTAATGTGTTAAAGACCAACATTTTAGACTTGTAAAATCCATCAAACTAAATTTATAAAAAACCTACTGGATTGCTTTAAATTTAAAAGACTTATTTCTGAGAGATATTTTTTGAAAACAACTTTTTATCACCTGGGTCAGTTAATTTCCGTGCAACAAATTAAGCCTGTTTTGGGTAATACATTTTATACTACTTCTTTACTATTGACTCATTATACACATATTTTAAGACATACTGAATTATATTTAAGTAACTAAAGTATTACACTAACTATACCAGCCAAACAAAAGCTCACACCCTCATTTGCCAAATCTATATCAAATTTTTGCCAAATCTTAACTTTGCTACTGAGGGTAGGAATAAAAAACTAAACTCCACAAATACCACAACTCATTTTGGCAAATAATTCTTTTTCTCCAATCAAGCAACTTTTTATAAAAGGGCTAATAAAGTTAATCATATACTTTTATCTCACCTATTCTCATGATAAATGAGACATAAACTGATTAAAAGACAACAGAAAAAGCAAAAGCTTTGAGTAGTTAAAAATAAGAGCAACTAACCACTGAAGACTTGATTTCTGTTGTTTAAATATACTGGTAACAAATATATAGGGTATCTAAATTTGGTGAAAGACAAACTTATACTTTCATAGACATATGATTCATACCTTATTAGTTGATGCAATTTCTTTCTTGTATTTCACATTTTTTATATGAAAATATAAACTGAAAACACACGGCTAAAAGATAAAACTATGTGGGGGAAAAACTGAGACCCAAAAAGATAATCTGACTACCCTGGTTTAAAGACTTAGTTGTTATGAACTTGAGTCCTAGGAATAATATCTTCTGATATCAGTGCATTTTCCACTATATTTGTACTGCCCTTAGCCTAGGGGGGAAAAAAACATTTACCATAAGTGATGGGAAGTATCACAGAAAATTTGGTGAGAAGACTTATAAAAATACAATGTCCAAACACGTTTAACTGAGAGTTAAAGTCAAATACACCAGCATTTTTCTGTTAGTATAAAAAATCTCTTCTGCTCTGGGCTTTCTAATCACAGGAAATCAATAAAACTTGACCCTTAAACACATGTGCACAGATGTACAAATGTGCATTTCACTGTCAATCAGAGCTTCCATGATGCATAATCGAAAGAACAATCTAAATTACATTTAAATGTCATTCTTACCAGATTTGTGCTTCTTATGTTTTGCTTTCTTTTTGATGATCAATAATTTATTCTGGATCTCAGGTTTATAAGACTTGAATGCAAGAGAATGAAGACCTTCACGTTTTCTCTGTAAATTTTCATTCAAAACATCTTTCAATTTCTTCTTTTTCTTTTTCTTCTTTTTTGCCCTCATTTTAGTTAGTTTGAGTTTCTTGTGGCTCTGCAGTGACTGCTCTAATAGAATATCCCTTACAACTTTGTGGCAGTTAATTTCTGGATGATCAATGTGATTTCCATTTATGTGAACTTGGCAAGATTTTAGACCATTTTCTTTTAATGGACTGGGTTCAGTCTTTATTCTGGAAGCTTCACCATATTTTTCCCGATTTTCTATAAATCTTATTTCACCTGGACTGAGTGGCTCTCCAAAGCCAGTAACTTCCCCTGGACTTCCTGGTTTCTCCAAATTTTCTTTACAACAATCAGTTTTTTTAATTTCGCAGGGCCTGTGAATTCTAATTTCACCATTGGATTTTATTTCCATTTCAACAGAGGCATCATGATTATCAAAGTTCATCTTAGCAGGGCAGCAAGGTGGATCAAAATTAATGTCCTGTTCTTTCTTGAAGGCAGAGGGCAAGTCTTCTCTATTACACCTATGTTCTCCATTACTTGTACTAACATAGTCACACTTCAATTTCTCCAGTTTAATTCGAGGTACTCTTTGTATCTTAATGGGTGGAAGTGGAAATTCTGGGGCCTGAAAAGGTCTTTGTTTATAAATCCTTACATCTGCACCACAGAATTGTGGAAAATGTACATAAGCATTCTCCAAATAATCATAACCAAGGATAACTTCCCTGCATTCATGAATAGGCTGTCCAAGTACTGCATCTTGAACTTCTTTTTGGGTTTCATAAACAAAGTCACAAAGACCCTTAAGTAACCACACTTTTTGGTAGAAAGGTAGTTCGTGAAAAGGTTTTTCTTCCAATGGATTAACTTCTCCAAGAACTTTAAAAAACTGAGGAGACAATCCAAGTTTTTCAGCACAGTTATCAGGATTTTCAGTCTGCCCTACAGCAGTGTACCACTGCTGTACTTTCTGTCTCAGTGCTGCTTCCCAGGTCCTATAAGGCAAAGTAGGTCTTCGATGTAAGGTAGGTCTGCGATGGGGAGGACTTAATAGAGAAGTCATTATTTTAGACAGAAAAGCATTACACTGAGGCATCAGAAGACAACGTTCCAATTCATAAAAGACTATTTCTGGCAAATTTAGAATTTGTTGAGCTAAACAAAGGAAATGCCCAATGGCTGGAATTTCCCACATGTTCTCCATACAAGTTGGAGCTGCTTGAGCTAGAAGTTTTCTTTCCCATTCTTCTATTTCCTTTTGACAAGCTTCTTCTGCTTCTTTTCTTTCCTGCTCTCGAAGCCTTAAAAAAAATTAACAAATTTTGTTACTTAAAGCAGAGAGTACCAGAAAAATTAAATTTTAAGTAGGTTACATTTATTATCAATAAATAAGGCAATTGACTAGTCTAGTTTTTCACATCAGTATGAAGTGTCTCATAAAAAGTATCATTTTTTCCCCAGATGAACAAATATATGTATCACTTCATCCTGAGTTTTACCTTGAAGACATCTAGGTAAAGTTTCTGAACTTAGGTGTATCAACTTTATTTACTAAACAAAAGCACAGTGGAATCTGAGTATAGTAATTTCTAGAAATAATATTACTTCATTTAAGAGCTGTAAAGATGTTCATATCTTTGGACCAGACAATTCCATTTCTAGAAAGCTATACTAAGAAAACAATTCAATACAAACAAAAATTTATGTACTTTATCAGTGTTAAATGGAGTTTTATCACAAAGGAAAAACAAAACTATAAAGAAATTGTATTATTAGCTAAGGTATAGAATCAACCAAGATGTTTATTAACAGATTAATGGATAAGTAAAAAATATATATAATGGAATATTATTCAGCCATAAAAAATGAAATCTTGTCATTTATAACAACATGGATGGAACTGGAGATCATGATGTTAAATTAAGTAAGTCAGACAAATATCATATGTTCTTCCGGGTGTGGTGGCACATGTTTGTAATCCTAGTACTTGGGGAGCTGAAACGGGTGGATTGCAGGTTCGCAGCCAGCCTCAGCTACTTAGTGAGGCCCTCCACAACTTAGTGAGACCCTGTTTCAAAATAAAGAATAAAAAATTGGGCTGGGGGTATAACTTAGAGGTAGAATACCTCTGGGTTCAATCCCTAGTTCTGCAAACAAAACAAAACAAAACAAAACAAAACAAAACAAAAAAAAAACAAATATCATATGTTCTCACTCATTTGTGGGAACCAAAAAATCAATCTCACAGAACAGAGTAGAATAGTGTTTGGTCACTAGAGACTACAAAGGTCAGGTTGGGGAGGGGTGAGGAAGGGAAGGAAGTTAGATAACAGTCACCAAAACACAGCTGGAGAGGAAGAAGAATTAATTCTGGATTTCTATAGCACAGTAGTGTAACTTTGGTTACAACAATCTATGATATATTACAAAATAACTGTAAGAGTACAACATCCCGACATATAAAAATGATTTAATGTTTGAAGAGGCAGAAATGCTTATTATCCTGATTTGCTCATTATACACTGTACACATGTATCAAATTACCATAAAATAATCCATAAAGATGTACAAATACTATGTCTCAATTAAAAAAAAAAAAACTATCACCAGGTGAGGTAATCCCAGTACTTGAGAGGCTGAGACAGGAAGATAGCAGGTTTGCAGACAGCCTCAGCTACTTTGTGAAGCTTCCACAACTTAGTGAGACCCTGTTTCAAAATAAAGAGTAAAAAATAGGGCTGGGGGTATAGCTCAAAGGTAGAATGCCCCTGGGTTCAATCCCCAGTACCACAAAAAAAAAAAAAAGAAAGAAAAAAGCGAAGCAGGCAAAAGAAATGGCACAGATGTTCTCCAAAGATACACAAATGAACAAGTAATAAAATAATGCTCAACCACTTTATACATTAGAGAAATGCAAATCAAAATCACAGTGAGATACTGCTTCATATCCACTAGGATGGCTATGATTAAAAAGAAATAACAGTAATGATGAAAAAGTTGAGAAACTGGAAACTTCATACACTGAATGGCACAGCTGCTTTGGGAAACAGTCTACAGTTCCCTATAAACATAAATTTATCATGTGATCTAGCAACTGTATTTCTAGGTATATACCCAAGAGAAATGAAAACAAGTGTCCATACAAAAACCTGTATGTGAATGTTAATATTATTTTTAATAGCCAAAAAGTGGAAAGAATCAATGTCTGACACTGCTATTTTCCTACACTACCGGACTGTACTCTGTAAAGACAAATACATAGTAAGAACACTCCTTTAGTAAATACCAGGACTTTCTCTTTTATAGACAAGCCTCCTTTTATATTTTTGGTCAAGAACTCATACTACAGCTACCTTGCTATTACAGATATAACAAATTACCTGATTTTGCAGTCTTGTTTCATTAAATAATAATAAAGAAACTTTCATTGATCATGTGCATGTGTATAAACATAAAGTGCAACTGGATATCCAAATAATATTAAACATTCTTAATTAATTATTTTTAAAATCTGCTTATGGTTTTGAAGAATTTTACGTTTTACTAGATGGGAATGATAAGACACTGGTAGAATTTGGCTTCCTCCATACAGAGCTGGGATTCCAAAAGCCCACACATTTCAGCAGATGGTTGTACCAGAAACAACAGTCTCTTTCCCCAATCTTCAAAGGGGACTATGAGGAAAATTGTGTCTAGAACAGAAGTGGTGAGTGGGAAAAAATACAACCTCTTCTAAAAATTTGTAAATGTATGCTGACTCCTACTGAGCAAATTCACATTTCCTATGGCTCAGAAAAACATCACACTAAGAAATGAGCTTAACACGGTCTCATGCCAATATTTTTAGGTACTTTTGAACAGAAAAAAAAATCAAATCTCTGAGGGAATGCATCTTCTACCTAGATGTTAAGGAATTGCTACTAATATAGGGAAAAGAAATGAGTTCAGAGTCAAAGATAACATAACATGAAAGGAATTAAGGTGCTATGAGGATCAGGTAGAGGAAAGAATCTGATCCCAGAAGAGGAATTACAGAACACAGAAATATGTTTGGTGAAAAAAAAAAAACTGAAAGCATGGGAAAAGAGAGGAGACTATAAAAATGACAAAGTAGTTTTGAAAAAAAGAACTAAAAAGAACTTCTAGAAAAAATACAGAAATTAAAAAAGAAACTGGGCCTGGTGGTCCATGCCTGTAATCCCAGTACTTGGGTGAGACAAGAGGATCACAAATTCGAAGCCAGCCTCAGCAAAGCAGTGAGACTCTCAGCAACTTAGCAAGACCCTGTTTCAAAGAAAAAAATAAAAAGGGCTTGGGGGGGGTGTAGCTCAGAGGTAGAATGCCTCTGGGTTCAATCCTCAGTGCCATTAATTAATTAGTTAATTAATTAAAAAGAAAACCAGATTTATAGCTAACTCCTCAATAGCCATAATGTAAGCTGCCATACAACATAATATCTTTAATATACTTAGAAAATAGCTGTCAATATAAATTTCAATTAAGGGCAAAAATATCTTTTAAAAATGAATATAAAAGCCGGGCGTGGTGGCGCACGCTTGTAATCCCAGTACTTTGGGAGGCGGAGACCGGAGGATCCGGGTTCGCGGCCAGCCTCAGCTCTCTCTCTCTCTCTTCTTGTCTCTCTCTCTCTCTCTACTTAGTGAGGCCCTCTGCAACTTCATGAGACCCGGTTTCAAAATAAAGAAAAAAAAAATAGGGCCGGGGGTGTAGCGTGGAGGTAGAACGCCCCTGGGTTCAATCCCCGGTACCGCAAAAAAAAAATGAATATAAAATTAAGATATTTTCAGACAAACAAAAACTCAATACTTGTGGTTAAAAGACCCCACCTAAACCAGGCATGGTGGGACATGCCTATAATCCCAGTTCTTGGGAGGCTGAGACAGGAGGATCGCAGGTTCGCGGCCAGCCTCAGCAACTTGTAAGGCCTTCCTCAACTTAGTGAGACCCAGTTTCAAAATAAAAAAAATAAAAATTAGGGCTGGGGGAATAGCTCAGAGGTAGAACACCCCTGGGTTCAATCCCTAGTACCACACACACACACACACACACACACACAAAACCAAGATCTAATACAGATGTTTTTTTTTTAAGCAAAAAAGGAATCTGGGCATGGTGGTGCACACATGTAATCCCAGTAGTTGGGAAGCTGAGACAGGAGAATTGCAGGTTCAAGACCAGCCTCAGGAATTTAGTGAGATTCTCAGTACCCTAGAGAGACCTTGTTTTGAAATTTTAAAAAAGGGCTGGGGGTGTATCTCAGAGGCAGAATTTCCCTCAGTTCAAGATACTCAGTACCAAAAATAAATAAATAAAAAGGGAGGATAAGAAACAAGAAATTATCAGAATGGTCTGGATAGATTTGAAAAAGAACTCATAGGAATAAAAAATGTAATCACAAAAATAAAAAACTCAATAGATGAGTTGGTTAATTATACACATGAAAAGAAGGTAGAGCTAACGAAATTTCAATGAATTCTGTGCAAAGATGACAAAAATATGGAACGTAAGAAATACAAAAAGCATAGGAGAACATATTAAAATCTAACATATAACCAATTGGAGCTCCAGAAAATAAGAATAGAGAGGTAGGAGGGTACTGATGACGGCAATATTTGAAGAGATAATGGCTAAGAATTTCCCAGAACTGATGGTTACAAATCCTCAATTCAGAAAGCAGATAAATTAAGAAAGCCACATTTGTGCACATGATAATAAAACATCAAACAAAATCTTACAAGCCTGAGAGGAATAATGGATAGATTACATAAATAGGAATGAGCTGGGCGTGGTGGCGCACGCTTGTAATCCCAGTACTTTGGGAGGCGGAGACCGGAGGAGACAGGTTCTCGGCCAGCCTCAGCTCTCTCTCTCTCTCTCTCTCTCTCTCTACTTATCGAGGCCCTCTGCAACTTCGTGAGACCTGGTTTCAAAATAAAGTATAAAAAATAGGGCCGGGGGTGTAGCGCGGAGGTAGAACGCCCCTGGGTTCAATCCCCGGTACCGCAAAAAATAAAAAAATAAAAAAATACATAAGTAGGAATGACAAAACTAAATTATCAATAGCATAAAAATAAACCAGAAACAAGCCAGGCATGGTGGCACACGCTTGTAATCCCAGTACTTGGGAGGCTGAGACAGGAGGGTTCAGGTTCGCGGCTTCGTGAAGCCCTCTGCAACTTAGTGAGACCCTGTTTCAAAATAAAGAATAAAAAATAGGGCTGGGGGTGTAGCCTGGAGGTAGAATGTCCCTGGGTTCAATCCCTGGTACCACAAAAAATTAAAAAAAAACAGAAACAACAGAATAATATCATTAAAGTGCTTAGTTAATACTGTCCAACTAGAATTTTGTAATCAGCTAAACAAACTATCATTCATGGGTGAGGGTAAATTAAAGCCATTTTCAATTAGACTAAACTAACTTCTTTAGTGTCTTCTGCTTTCATCCAAGATTGAAAAGGAATCAAATTTATTCTTTCCCTTGAAACAACCAAAAAAAAAATCTGATAAAATACATGAAACAATGGTTTTCAAGAACCTACATATCAAGCAATGAAGGACAGTAATCTCTGAGATGAGAGACAAGGTGAGTTCAATAACTGTCCCAATCTAATACTGCCTTGAGAGAGTTTCCAGGCCATTATACAGAGAGAAAGGGCACCCAGGAAAAGCCCCACAAACTCTGAGGAGCCAAAAATCTACGGAAACCAAAGCAACTAGTCTGTAGGACATAGCAAGAGAGAGGAGAAAGCTGTATAAAAAGTGAACACCAGCGATGTACAAGGGTCCCCCTAGAATATTTGGAGTGCTGACAAGTTCATGTACATAAACAACCCAAAGCGAAGCTGGAGAAAACTGTGCCTATCTTCCCCACCAGCCATACTAGAAAACCAGATTTACAATTCATAGGATGTTGGCTTCAATCCAAAATAATCCACTAATTGAGGAAACAATACAGTGTAAGCAAACTGATGGCATGAAAAAATAAGACATTTATTGCATTTTCTCTACCAGTGCTTTTATGTTGGAGAGCTGGTCCTATGATTTCTTCTAATAATCACAAAGTTTCTGGTGTGATTTCTAGGTCTTTGATCCATCTTGAGTTTTTTGTGCAGGGTAAGAAAGATCTAATTTCATTCTTCTACATATGGATATCCAGTTTCCCAGCACCAATTGCTGAAAAGGCTATCTTTTCTCCAGTGTAGGTCTTTGGCTCCTTTGTCAAAAATCAACTGGATATAAGAGTGAGGATTTGTCTTTCTATCTTCTATTCTACTCCATTGGTCTATTTGTCTGTTTTTGTGCCAATAGTATGCTGTTTTTGTTACTATAGTTCTGTAGTATAATTTGAAATCAGGTATCATAATGTCGCATCCTTATTGTTCAGAAATACAATTCTGGTAATCCAAACAAACAGTTCTACCAAAAGTAATAATGAACACATTTAGTATTTTTAATACAATTAAGGTGGACTTAAATTGTCAAAACTACAATTTAATAATGTCATATTCCAGACTAACGAAAATTCACTTGAGAGCCAACTTCCAATCTTAACCAACTTTATTTTTAAAATGTATCTAAAATGTGTTACACAATTTCTTGCTTAATACATAAGGTATACAAAATATAATTCAATTTTTCCTTAATGGCTCAAGATCACCATTATAATGCATTATAAACAAAATGCAATAATTGTGATTAGCTTAAAACTGTTTTAGCAATTACAAATTAACCAGCTCTTTGACTCAATTTTCCAAGACCTTGTGACCTATAATACTGGAATCTCCTATATCAATAGGCCCTCCCTTTACCAGTCAGCCTCAAGAATGCCCACTGTTCTAGCCAGGCATAGTGGTGCATGCCTGTAACCCAAGTACTTGGGAGGCTGAGACAGGTGGATCGCAAGTTTCAGGGCACCCTCAGCAACTCAGCAAGACCCTCAGGAACTTAGACCCTGTTTCAAAATAAAAAAGGGCTGAGAGTCTAGCTCAGAGGTAGAATGTCCTTGGCTCAATCCCCACTATCTAAAAACAAACAAACAAACAAACAAACAAAACAACTACCCAGTGTTCAATCAGCATTTTCCTGAAGATCGCCAACTACCAAGTCTTATTCAATATTTACTCCATCATCTACCAATCCATCACCTGTCTTCTTCCTCACATAGATTTCCAATGGTGTCTAAACAAATAAAGGTGGCAATAGAGGAATGCCAGAATTTTAAGTTTTGATGTAGGAATTTCTTATGGCATATAGTATACAAAAAAAGCTTGTTGTATAAAAATTAAAATACGGATTGGGGAACTCCCTTCCTTCAACTGGATTAAATCACAGATTACGAGGCTGAACTAAGCCAGGAATTATGGCGCAATATGTAATCCCAGTACTTGGGAGGCTAAAACAGGAGGATAACAGGTTCAAGGCCAGCCTCAGCAACTTACTGAAACCTGCAGCAACTTAGTAAGACCCTGTTTCAAAATATAAAATAAAAAGGGGATGTAGCTAGGAGGTAGAATGCCCCATGATTCAATTCTGGGGGAGGGGGGAGACTGAACTGAGCTGGGCATGGCAACACATGCCTGTAATCCCAGTACTTGGGAGGATGGGACACAAAGACCACAGGTTCGAGGCCATCCTCCACAACTTAGAGAGAACCTCAGCAATTTAGCAAGACCCTGTTTCAAAATAAGAAGTAAAAAATAAGCCAGGTTTGTAATCCCAGTACTTCAGAGGCTGAGACAGGAAGATCACAGGTAGGAAGATCACAGTTTCCAGGCCAGCCTCAGCAACTTAGTGAAGGCCTCCACAACTTACTGAGACCCGGTTTCAAAATAAAAAATAAAACAGGGCTGGGGTGTAGCTCAGAGGTAGAATGTCCCTGGGTTTAATCCCCAGTACACACCACACCACGCAAGTGCACACGCGCGCGCGCGCGCACACACACACACACACACACACACACTAAATAAATAAATAAATAATAAAATAGGACTAGGGGGTATAGCTCAGAGGTAGAATGGCCCTGGGTTCAATCCCCAGTACCAAAGGTGGCGGGAGGGGGGCAGAGGGAGAAAGACTGAACTGTTGGACTTGAAGGTTTTTAAAATAATTTACCTTTGGGCTGTGTATGCTCAGATAAACAACTAAAAATTAGCGGATGTCCATCAGAAAATGGAATTGCTGCCATATTAAAATTTGTATGAAAACTGTTCAGATTGCTGCTATCTTGATCTTAAATTTCTGATATTAAAGGTGTTTTAACCTATTTTAAAAAATGGAAACTTTCTCACTTTTTTGAGGGTACTTGGGATTGAACCCAGGAGTGTTCTGCCTATGAGTTTTAACCCCAACCCTTTTTATTTTTTATTTTGAGACAGTGTCTTACTATGTTGCTGAGACTAATCTCAAACATCCTCCTGTCTCAGCCTCCCAAGTACTGGGATTACAGGTGTGCACCACCATGCCCAGCTATTTTCTGACTTCTTATGCCAAAAGTTTCAAGAAAAAGAAAGTCTAAACCTAGGGCTAAAGCACAATTACAGTAATCTTGTGATCTTGGGCAATCTCCCCTAACTTCCAACATGACCTTTCCTATGATGATTTCCAAGTCTTTTCCAGATCTAAAGGTGTATCTACATTCTCAGCTAGTCTCTGACTTGAGATTGGTGGGACCGACAGGTTGATAGAATTTCAGGTATTATACTAGGTAATAGGGTAACTGTATATATGAAGGGAGCCTTCATTTAGCAATCCTATGTATCAGACCACAAGTTGTTGTCTAGATGTCACATTCTGTTTCTGAGGTCACCAAAAAATCTTGGAATAGGCTCATAAAACATTTAATAAACTTTTCCTATCCCACTAGTTATGTGGCACTGAACAAAATTTACATGCTTATATTATTAATTATAAAAGTATGCTCATTTTAGAAAAATTAGAACATACAGGTTAAAATGAAAGTCCCACCATTTTTTATATACTTTATATTAGCTTGTACATGAGCTCTAAATTTGGATGTGTATAAAACCTAGAATATTCTCTTGGTATTGAATAGAAGGAAAGAAGGCTACAAGAATGAAGAGAATAGCATAAGGCAAGGTTAGGGAGGTAGGGAGAGGCTAGATGGTAAAAGTAAACCATTAAAATTTCTCTGTGCATTTGCTTTGTTTTAGGGAGGTGGTAAAGTAATGGAGAGGAGTAGTATGATCACATTTGCATTTGGAAAAGTACACTCTAGCTTTAATGTGAAAAACAGAATGGAATGAGGCAAGCATGCAATACTGTTAAACCAATTAAGATCACAGTAGTTTAAGTGAGAGATGAAGGTAATGGAAGATAGAGGCAGAGAAGATAGAAGCATGTAGAGAAGATAGAAGCATGTTAAGGCAGAGAAAATAGAAGCATGTAGGTTCAAGAGAGATTTAGAAAATAAAATCTCAGGCCGGGCGTGGTGGCGCACGCTTGTAATCCCAGTACTTTGGGAGGCAGAGACCGGAGGATCCGGGTTCGCGGCCAGCCTCAGCTGCCAGCCTCAGCTCTCGCTCTCTCTCTGTCTCTCTGTCTCTCCCTCCTTAGTGAGGCCCTCCGCAACTTCGTGAGACCCGGTTTCAAAATAAAGCATAAAAAATAGGGCCGGGGGCGTAGCGCGGAGGTAGAACGCCCCTGCGTTCAATCCCCGGTACCGCAAAAAA